>OMLP01045945.1:12005-22117 GCA_900302685.1 Spondyliosoma cantharus
GGAAGGGTACAGAAAAATTTCTGCTGCTTTAAAGGTCCCAATGAGCACAGTGGCCTCCATCATCCGTAAATGGAAGAAGTTTGGAACCACCAGGACTCTTACTAGAGCTGGCCGTCCCTCTAAACTGAGTGATTGGGGAGAGGGGCTTTAGTTAGGGAGGTGACCAATAACCCGATGGTCACTCTGACAGAGCTCCAGGGTTACTCTATGGAGAGAGGAGAACCTTCCAGCAGGACGACCATTGCTGCAGCACTCCACCAATCAGGCCTGTATGGTAGAGTGGCCAGACGGAAGCGACTTCTTCGTAAAAGGCACATGGCAGCCCGCCTAGAATTTGCCAAAAGGCACCTGAAAGACTCTCAGACCATGAGAAACAAAATTCTCTGGTCTGACGAGACAAAGATCGAACTCTTTGGCGTGAATGGCAAGCGTTATGTTTGGAGGACACCGGCACTGCTCATCACCTGGCCAATACCATCCCTCCAGTGAAGGATGGTGGTGGCAGCATCATGCTGTGGGGATGTTTTTCAGCAGCTGGAACTGGGAGACTAGTCAGGATTGAGGGAAAGATGAATGCAGCAATGTACAGAGACATCCTGGAAGAAAACCTGTTCCAGAGCGCTCTTGACCTCAGACTGGGGCGACGGTTCATCTTTCAACAGGACAACGACCCTAAGCAGACAGCCAAGATATTGAAGGAGTGGCTTCAGGACAACTCTGTGAATGTCCTAGAGTGGCCCAGCCAGAGCCCAGACTTGAATCCCATAGAACATCTCTGGAGGGATCTGGCTGTGCACCGACGCTCTCCATCCAACCTGATGGAGCTCAAGAGGTTCTGTAAAGAGGAATGGGCAAAACTGGCCAAAGATAGATGTGCCAAGCTTGTGGCTTCATATTCCAAAAGACTTGAGGCTGTAATTGCTGCCAAAGGTGCCACAACAAAGTATTGAGCAAAGGCTGTGAATACTTATGTACATATTATATTTTCGTTCTTTTTTCTAATAAATTTGCAAACATTTAAAAAAACCTTTTTTCATGTTGTCATTATGGGGTATTGTGTGTAGAATTTTTGAGGGAAAAAAAATAGAATTGAATCCATTTTGAAATAAGACTGTAACATAATGAAATGTGGAAACAGTGAAGCGCTGTGAATACTTTCGATAGGCACTGTATCCCGCCAACAAGAAACGTTCGGTTTTCCTTGGCTTCATAGATCCCTCCATCTAGCAACCTGCTCCTCAACCCTCTCTCGTCCTGGCATACTTTCGACAACAAATCCAGCCATAGCCGAAGTCATCCATCTCAAGGGAACTATATATGGTCACTTCTGCGGACATTCAAAATGGGGCTGTTAAGCGGCCTAGTGAGGTCGGAGAACCACATGACTTATCTCAGCCAATCAGCGAAGATTAGGGCTACATCACAGATAGTGACATCACACCATCGGACCAATCAGCAGCGGCCATGAGCATTTTTAACTTTCCTCTGTCACTGGGACGCGCGACGTATGGCTTTTTCCCCTACCTACTCCCAGACCGACAGTCGTAACATCAAAACTAACCTTAGTAAATTGCTGAAACTCACACATTATACATTTGAATAGCTGTGCTAAATGTTTATATAGGTGTTACAATGAGAAAATGTAATCCATTTATAGAAATCTTAGCACATAAATACATATGTGTGATTTTGGTCAGTTTTATGAGTTTTTTTATGACCGTTTTTTTTTTTTTATGATACTTCAATGGCATATATTGCCGTTTATTTTTACTGTAAGTCTTATTACTGCTAAAATTGATTTAGTAATCCAATATTTGTGATTTGTTTTGTTTTTCTGATTGAATTATAAAAAAAATTGTGGTAACACCATTACTTATAATGCTATTTTTCACTTATTATTAGGGCCCGAGCAGCTGCGAGGTCCCTGTTATTTTTGTAGTGACGACTTTTTTGTCCCAAATGATTGCATTTTTCACTGCCTGAACATACCCCAAAACTCACCAAACTTTTTTAGAATCTATTGTCATTGTGAATTTCCACCACTAGGTGGCACTATACTCAAGGAAAGTGCGTTTGCCTTATAACTCCCATATACTTTGTCGCACATTCAAAAACCTTATATCCACATGTTCACTGAATTATGCATTTTTTTCCGCAAAATTCACGAAATGTCACAAACCCACTTTTCCCAACTCCTCCCAGGCAATCTCACCCATTTGCACGAAACTTTGCACACAGCATCTGTGGAACCTCCTGACAAGAAGTTGTCCAAAGAATTTTAATATTTCAAAGCATACTCAAGTTATTGAATGACTACTTCCTGCAGATTTTGCTCAAAACAGGAAGTGGTGCATATCTCCACATTGGTGTGTCCGAATAACATGAAACTCAGGTTACTACTGCCCATGAGCCCCTTAGAGTCTGTGCAAAATTACCCATTTGGCCCATTACCACAAGGTAGCGGTCTTTAAATTGAAGTATTTTATATCTTAACGGATTAACACGAAACTTGGTACAATTATTGCCAATGCCGTCCTGATGATACCTGACGAAAGGCGTTACCAAGGGACTCTATAGCGCCACCTGGAATATTAAAAATGCAAGCCCCTCCTCCTACATGCACATACATGAACGACATTCGTTATGCATATGTATCATGACCAGAAAAAAACATCGGCGGTACCAAACTGTCACTGTCATGTGTTTTTTCTATATTTTAGACAGGCGAGGAACCATTATACGGTCACTTCATTGATCTTGATTTTCAACATAAAAACTGAATATTTTTAAAAATGTCACAAAAGTAAAAATGTCTTGTTGTGTCCTTTAATGACACTCTAGGGTTGAAATTTTGAATTCCCAAGTATTTCAGTGAGTGCCTGATAAAGGGTTAACAGAATCACAAGCACTCTCTCCTCTCACTGGACAGCTTGGTGCTCATTTTGGTCCACTATGAAAGGTACCCCCATTCTAATTCTATGGTCAACCAGTTGTTATCACACTTTGAATGGTTGCAGCACCAGTCGCAAACTTCAGCTCCTTGCTGTCTTTCATCAAGTCCTGATCTCTTGAAATCTTGAAGCTCCTTCCAAACCTTGAGAACCTAGAGCCCAATAAGCTCCTTGTACCAGACTGCACCTCTTCAGTGATCATCATTGAGCCGATTTGTTGACTCCAGCCCACAGAAGATAACTATTTGGTAAAGTGTTGGAACAAGTACCAGGACCAATCTGGCCCATTTCCTAGTCCCATGGGACTCAAAGCCGGTTTCATGTTTGTGCCTAGGGGCTCATACTGTAAATGTAATTTATTGCCTCAGCAGCCTGCTGAATAACCACAGGGTGTTTATTCAGTGGGTTGCTAATATTATAGCTGTCTCCAAAAAGTTGAGCAATGGTTTTATGTTGATACATTCTACTGTTTGTAGACATGTTAACACCTGAGCAGGGACAGTTTGAAGGTGTTTCATAAACTTAGTCTCTCACCAGCTGTTTGCACCACACGCAGTATGGCCCAGATCTGATACAGTCCGAACAAGTGTTGATCACAGACTTTGAGCAACCTTCCTCTTGTTGACACAAGCCTGGAAAGAAAAACAATATTAAAAGCATAGAATGTACTAGTTGACCACAGCGGTAAACGCACACAGAGTCGTCAAACTTTGTGACCGTCACAACCAGCTGTTACAACACATATGCACAAATAATCACAGACAACTCCTCTGTACAGTATAATAGTTCTATACATTTTATACATCAGTAACAGTATTGAACAGTAATCAATCATACTTTAAACAATAAACCTGAGAGAGAAAGAGAGGGGGGGGGAGATGAAGCATGTGAGCTGTCAGTGTAGAGATCCAGCCAGGGGTTGGTCAGTGGAGGTAGGGACTCAAACATGACAACGGTTAGGCAACGCATTAATAGGTTTGGCATCAGCGCTGAATCCTGCTGTTATAAGTCATACTGTGTCATGGGCATCTTGTTTACACAATGGAGGTGAAGTTAACTCCAAACAATCTGTTCAAAAGAGGGTGTCTGTGGATGTGTTGATATACATGTGGGTTAGTAGAGAGGAGAGAAAGAGAAAGAAGGGAAACAAGCGCTAATGCTTTGAGCATAGCAAGAAAGTAACAACTGCGGGGGGAAACAAAACCTACTGTTCTATCACTCAGAGGCAGGTTGACGAACTTGGGCTGGATATCCTTCATCCGGTCTTTGTTACAGATGGAAATTGCATGCACAGGGCAGCACAACTAACACATCAACCCACTAAGTGGGTCAAATCAGCTCATGAAGAGCACAAAAGCGATCAGCAATCACGAATACTTCACACCAGGAACAACCAGCAAAATAAAATTAAAAAATGACAACAAATGCAGCTTTAAGCCCACAATACACGCTAACAATATCTAGTATCTTCCCCGACAAGACAGCCTCTTATTTGGGGACACACTGGTGGCAACTAGCATTTGTTCCTCTGCCTCATTTAATCCAGCTTGTTTCCTTCACATTGATTGATGGCATTGCCCACTGTAGCATCCTATCAACTGGCTGACGGCAGGCTGTTCTCTAAGCTTTTTTTTCTCTAAGAACGCCTGATTAACTATTTTTACCAGCTTTTGCTACTTTATGGACCACTGCAAATGAAACGGAATAACTACTTTGTCTGAACTTTTGTTGTCATTGAGCCCCTCGCTACCCAATGCATGTACCAAATGTATGCAACACCATTTTGTCAAAGTGCCTCTTATGATAACAAAGGCTAAAAAAAAATGCAA
Source organism: Spondyliosoma cantharus (assembly GCA_900302685.1). Taxonomy (NCBI): domain Eukaryota; kingdom Metazoa; phylum Chordata; class Actinopteri; order Spariformes; family Sparidae; genus Spondyliosoma; species Spondyliosoma cantharus. Next base: position 16,786 of record OMLP01045945.1, read on the forward strand.
ACAAATAAAGTAATATTAATGTTTTAAGACTTACCATTTGTACCCATCAGCAAAAGCAGAAGAAATGGTAGAGACAGATCCATGTCCTGATGACAAAAAAACAAATACAGGCCTTTTAGAGCAGCATTCAATTGATCAGAATTAAAATCATGACATTTACATAGAGTACGGCATAATCCAGACTGTTACTATGAAGCAACAATCCCTTAAAACGTAAATGCTTAATATACCAATGAAAATTAATCAAATCCCTCATAGTCCATGGGCCAGACCAGATTTTGGTACCACTCAAGGTGGCAAAACCTTGTGACATTTTTTGAAAAGGTCCATAGTCCATAGATGATATTTTGGTATGATAACCCATCCTAAGTGGTAGCTTTGTGACAGGTATAAGCAAATGAAGTTACACCCCCTACAATAAATAGGCCTCCAGGCGCGGGTGTATATCCTATTTTATGCTCATTTTTCAGAGCTTTACTCATTTTTTATGAGGGTACGTTTGGTCGCATTTTAAAGGGTAGATTCATAGCTTTCATTTAAACCAGGTTTTGGGTCTGTCTAAAAAAATAAAGGTCACATGGACTCTTCAAACTTTCAACAACAACTATTATTTCACAATTTTCATTATTTCACAATTTTTTAACTGCAGACTTTTTTATAGTACATTGACATGTAGAAACAACACTGACACAACTAACAAACACTGAAATACTCACAGGACTGTAACAATTCAGGAAATGTATTATCCTCCCATATTATCCTACTATGAGGGGTGATTGTGGGCCTTAAAGTGGAACATGGGCCCAGGTGAGAATTGTCAATAATTGCTAATTGTTTGGTATTTTCAAAAAGTCTTTATTTAGCAGGCAGATCAGATCAGTAGATTTTTATCTTCCTCATCCTCATCATCATCATAGTCCAGGGTCAAGGCAACTTCATCTTCACCTTCATCCTCCTCTTCCTCTCTCTCTCTCTCTCAGTAATGTGTTCCATGACTCTATATTTGTCGGTGCCACAAGCTTCGAATTATCATCTGAACAGTGTATGAAACAGTCCGTCATGGGACACTTTGGCTGTTTTCACCATTATCTAAATTGTATATATAGGCACACAGCCAAGGAGAAAACAACACTGGAACAGAAAATATCGAATTCGATATTTCAAGGAAAAAAGGAGATAGGCTGAACAACTTAATGTCTGAGTACATTACTGACTCAGTTTACCGTGTCTCTGGTCCAGCATCTTCATTGTTTTTGTCCTTTAAAGGTTATGAAAAGTCATCCACTGGGCCACCAAATAGCTGCCAAGTAGCCCCGAGCTATCTGGGAGCTCACCTGCTGAGCATTGTCTCAGTTGTGTGCAGGCCTAGGATCCATAATCCCTGGCAAAGCAAAGTGGGTCCAGCCCGGGAAAAGGCTAGACAGCGCAGTTAGTGCAGCCTGCCGTCGGTCCAGCTCGAGTTTATTAGTCAGCTTCAACATCCGGCCTCTGCTGATAATTGGCAGCGCCAACCTCTTTTTGGCTCTGTTTGCCAGCGTAATCTGTAGGCCGGGAATAGGAGAGACAGTCTGAGGCCCAGATTGTACAGTGTTGACATGGTGTCACGACACTTAGCTAGTTGTTCGAGGACCTCCGGAGTGTAGTCTTTGTAGATATGCACTGGCGTTCCTCGGTATTGGAGGCTGCCTCGTCTCTTGCGGGCTTCCGATACAATCATCTCCTTTGTCTGGAACCGGTGGGGACGAATTATTACCGGCAACGGCCACGACCCCGGTTGTGACTTGGCAGTGAGCACGTGGTGTACTCGGTCTAGTTCAGGGGGTGACGAGAGAGTCTGTTGGCCAAGTAATTCAACAAGGAGGTCCACAAAAAATGTTGTTGGTTGCGGACCTTCAATAGACTCTGGGAGTCCGATTATCCTAAAGTTGTTTCTGCGGCTGCGGCTTTCGAGGTCTGCCGTCTTCATCTTTAGCCTAGTGTTGCTCTCAGCTAGCGTCGCACATCTGTCCTCCAGTGGCTGAATCCGTTGGTCCTGTTGTTTAGCGCTAGCCTCCAGCTGGTCAATCCGTTGGCCGTGCTCCATCACCGCAGCCTGTGTACAGTCCAGTTTTGCTCCTAAAGCCGCAATCATAGTTTTGAAGTCAGCGGATATGCTAGCTCTGTGGTCCTCCAGTAAGCTAGCAATGCTAGCTACACAGGTGTTGTTGCATGTGGTTGAGGTATCTCCCTCGGTGGCCTTTTTAGTGTTTTTCCCCGATTTTGACATCATGTCCGTTTATATTTCCTTAGTGCCGTACAGTGTCTTACTGTAGGCGACACTGTTGATGAAAGAGTAGATTTTTAGAGTAAAGATGCGGGAGCGTGAGATCGCCTTGCTGTTCACATGCTGACCTAACCGGAAGTCCAGTTATTTTATAGTTTTATCGTCACACACACCCTTGACATTTGTCCAATGTCTTTTTAAAGTTTCTAAAACACCGCCTGTACGCCTCAGGCACAAGCTCGTACACACAAAGGATAGCGCTCTTTACCTTATCATAAATCATACTGTACTCAACTGAACAAGAAGAACAGGCCTCCTGAGTCTTACCAGTTAATTTACACTGTAACAAAATGGCATAACACATCCCTTGGCCACTGCAAAGCAACTGCAATATGATCAAATATACTGAAATATGACTCAACTGCTGGTGAGTAAAAGGGAATTGTAGATCTATTGTTATGCATTCTGTGAGGAAGGTTAGCTGCAATATTTAATCTTGTCTAGATACTTTTTGTGTAAATTGTTGTGAAACTGTTGAAACTGAGTGTTAACAGGCAGTTTCGGCCAAGTCAGCTGTGACCAATAGGCTTGATTGCAGGGCGGAGCCAAGCCTGCATGAGGTAAATCTAGCACATATGCGCTAGTCACTACAGTGTCAGCTGCAGCATCAGGACAGCCGAGCGAAGAATTACGGAGTCTCTCTGTGGGAGTCTATCAAGGAAGTCAATGTAACTCGCTGTCCACCACCATTGTAGCTATGAAGTCTACCCAATCGAAGTCAGGACATCAAACCAGAGAAGATTTCACTGGAGACACACTGCTCGAGGCTGTAACCCAGCCAATCTCTGCTATCCGACATTCTCCACCAGTACTGAACTTTGAAGTACTAGGGGGGCTATGGAACTGCCAGTCTGCAGTCAAGAAGGCAGACACTATTTCAGCCTATGCCTCCCTGCAGACTCTCCACTTCCTGGCCCTTACCGAGACCTGGATCAACCCAGAAAACACTGCTGCCCTCTCATCTGCCTTCTCCTTTTCACATTCCATTTACCCATATACTCCGATGCCCATCCAGAAAGAACCTTCCCCAACCCTCACCTCCAATGGTCTTACCTGCTTCAGCCCTCTCTCCTCTGAAGATGTTCTCACACTAGTGATGTCTAACCATGCCAGCACCCGTTCCCTGGACCCGAGTCCCTCCCCCCTTCTCCAAAACATCTCTCATGACATCCTGCCATTCCTCACCACTCTGATCAACTCCTCACTCACTTCAGGCATTATTCCAGCTCCTTTCAAGACAGCCACAGAAAAGCCACTCCAAAACAAAACCCACCCTGACATTTGAAACTACAGACCTGTATATCTTCTTTCATTCCTCTCGAAAGCCCTGAAACGTGCAGTCTATATCCAACTGTCCTCCTTGACTCTAATCAGTCAGGCTTCAGGACTGGTCACTCCACTGAGACGGCCCTCCTCACGGTCACTGAGTCACTCAGTGCTGCCAGAGCCTCATCCAACTTGTCAGTCATCATTCTCCTCAACTTATCCTCTGCGTTTGACACAGTCAACCACCAAATCCTCCTCTCCACTCCACACTTGGCTGAACTTGGCATTGCTGATTCTGCTTTAACCAGGTTCACATCATCGCACCTTTCAGGTCACATGGAACGGCTCCTTGTCCAAACACTGCTTTCTGGAAACTGTTGTCCCTCAAGGCTCAGTATTAGGACCACTTCCAGGCTCTGCAATCATATTCTCCTACCACTGTTATTTTGACAACACCCAACTGTTCCTCTCTTTTCCACATCCTCCTCCAACACTCACGTTACGATGCGCATCTCGGAATGTTTGGCAGACATCTCCGCTTGGACTTGCATCACCTCAAACTCAACCATAGAAAAACCAAACTCCTCTTCATCCCGGGGAAAGACCTGTCAGTCACTGTCGAGTATTTGATGGTATGGCCTTCGTCAACTCCTGGTCCAAGCGCTGGTCATCCCCCGCCTGTACTGCTGCAACTCCCTCTTGGCTAGACTCCCAGCATCTGCGTATCCAAAACGCTGCAGCGCACCTTGTTTACAATCGTCCCAAATTCTCCCATGTGACCCCCCCTCCTCTGTGACCTCCACTGGCTTCCTGTTGCGGCCTGCATCTGATTCAAGACGATGGTGCTGGCCTTCAAGGACATCAACGGAACTGCGCCTGTCTACCTCCAAACACTGGTCAGACCACATGCCCCAGTGAGAGCACTTCACTCTTCTACATCAGCTGGCCAGTTGTTACCCCCATCGCTGAGAGCAAACAAAGCCCACTCAGCGAAGTCACAACTCTTCTCTGTTTTGGCACCTAAGTGGTGGAACGAACTCATCTTCCGCAAAAGACTCAGGACTCATTTGTTCAGACTTCACCTCAACCCCACATGACTCCCTCCCAACCCCTTTCAAAAATGTAAAAAAAATTATGCACTTGTATGTTCGTATCATAGTACACTCATGCACTTAAATAATCTTTGACAAATAGCAGTTACAATCCTCAGATGAGGGCTTGAAAATTGTTTCTATATTTCTTTTTACTCCATCGACATTGATATGTCATGGTTTCTCTCTCGTGACAAATGTACTCATTGTAAGTCGCTTTGGACAAAAGCATCTGCTAAATGCCGTAAATGTAAATGTAAATGTCAACTTCACACTCACGAACACAGGGACCAAAGAAATACTTAGGAAATCAGGAAAAAGACAGGGCACCGACAAGAGAACAGACTGTGGCCTTCTGAAGTTCCAGCTGGCTCATCTTAATGGCAGTCTTTGTCTCCCACCTTTTAAGCTCCAACTTCCTACACCTGACTGGTAAGGAAAACAAATCACAATCACCACCTCTATCAACAGCAAACTTGATAATACTGAAGCCCGATGCTACACACAATTGTTAACTTCCCAGCCTTACAAGAACAAACTCATCACATCCTTCCTATCATAAACCATACCTGTTAATCTTCTGGAGCATGCCAGGCTCGAGGCAACTTGAGAGGCAAACTAGCAGCAGCCAAGGCCCTGAACTGCCTACCTC
>OMLP01045946.1:9570-19598 GCA_900302685.1 Spondyliosoma cantharus
AGTGTACACACTGCTTCGACGTGCTGCCAACTCGACAGTAGCGTGTACGTTCTGCGCTTGTGCGAGATGCAGTAAGCGGGTGGCGCTAGTGTTGTGTATAGATAAGACGCTGGATGAGAGGTTTATTTACGCAACTCTTTACTTTCGCTCAAAACGAAACTTAACTATTTCAGACAAAAACAGCTGCATACTGAACATGCAGCGAGGCATTTACCAAACGAACACAGATTAATTTGTCCTGAACAGACATAACAGCTGGTCTAAGTGCCAGTACTCACACTGATGGTTTGTCACACATTTGGCATGGTGCTAGCCTAATACTTGATACAAGAATATACAATATACGTCAAGAGATTCTTACTATATTGGATTAAAAACTTTAAAAGAAAGACGAATATCTGTTGTGGAACGTGACCAGCTATCCCAGAACACGTCACAACGTGGCACTGTTGTTCTACCAGACATTTTAGGCATGTTAACACAGAATCAGAATTACCTTATTCTTTTAGTGAAAGACACGGGAAAAACATCATTTTTATGACATTTTATCTTGTGCTGGATGTGAATCTGTCAACTGGGAAGTGATCAAATTATACTTTAATGCTTATCCAGGATATAACTTGAAATCAGAAAGAGTACTTCTGCTGTGGTTCCGGAATGTGAATTGCTGAAAACAGCACGTTGTATATCACACCTTGACAGGACACGAGCGAATGCCAGATGTTGGCTGAGGTAATTGTTTTCTTTAACTAGGTTGAGTCTGCCAGAACAAAGGGGAAAACACAGTCAGAATGTTCATCCTTTGCTAATTTACAATCAAAAGAAAAATACTTTAATTTTCCTTGCGGCGCATTGAAAGCAGGCTCGTTGATCAGCTCCAGATGCTGGTTCTCGAACCTGGGTGTCGAGTGACCTGGAAGGGTGTTGTAATTCAAAGAAAGGGGGGGGGGAAGAAGATGATCGGGGCCCCATTTGGGCTGTTTATGACGTGGCAGAGTCTTTTTTTCTCATCAGATAGACAGTCAGGGAGAGGACAAAAAAAAGTAGGTGAAAGTTGAGTGTGACCACAGCAGGCCGCTGATATCCAATGCATGAAGACGGGACATGCTCCTACAGGTGCAATGTAAAGCTCTTATTTTGAAGACAAATTCGACCTGCTTCCTCTTAGCTGTCTGTTGCTTGAGTCAGCTAGCAGCGGGGACGAGATGCTCCGTCGGACGCTTCCTGTAATAGGAATAGGTTTAACATCGGCATGTGTTTGACTGAGGAGGTGAGAATATGGACCATGGGTCTATAATTAGATAAATATATCAAGTGTGACCACATTTCTTCCGATGCACATGTTGTACGTCAATGTTCACACCCAACTTCGTGCTTCAGATCACGTCATATGTTTATGCCGACCCGGCCCAGTGGCGGCTTTTAGGGAAAGAAGGAACGAGAAACTGGTTGAGAGAGGAAAATTACCTCCCTTATAGATAGAGTGCTGTCTTTACCTTGCAGCAAATGTGCCACCTTTTCTATCTAAAAGGGGCTAGTAATTCCTCTGTCAACCAGTAGAAAATGCTGTGAACACCTGATTATGCATGGGAAAAAAATACTGTGAAACTGTAGGAATTTTAAAATATACCGTGATAGACATTTTTGGTCATACCACCCAGCTCTAGGTTTCTGCATGATGATGTTGCTTCATATAAACCCCTTAGCCTGCCTAATGAGCCTCTCCTCCCTTACCGAGAGCTACAGGTCAGTGTCCCTTTGAACGTGGCGTGGTGCGTGACTGAACTACTCTTAGTCATAGGGCTGGCCAGTGGCCACACAGCCGGCAGGATACGCATTACAGCCTCCTGCTCTATTCATTTGCTCATTGCTCGCTCGCTTGCCCACTACTGCTCTGTCTGTCAACTTGTATTTTATGTAATTTCATAGCACAATTTTTGTACCGTGTGCAGATCCTACTCTCTGTGGCCATGTTGGGTTGTGACCTCTGCCAACATTATCACACGGTCGTTGATTAATTTATTTTCTCGTTTCGGCTTGACCTTCCGTTCCCTTCCGGCTTCTCTGTGTGAAAGGGACTAATAACTGAATGTGTTTTGTGTGACTCCTGTCAGTCTTAGTGAATGCAATTCAGCAAGGCACAGTCATGCTTGTACTGCTATCTTTTTTTCAACAATTATGAATATATGAATTTTCACAATTTTTCTTTTTTTTTTTAAACTGATATTTTCATTTTATAGACATGGTATACAAACCATACACCATATGTTGCTTTTAATAGCTGTTAACATTTCTTTTCTCCTTTCTCACTCAGAGCGACCCTCCTACGCCCCTCCCCCTCCCCCTGCCCCGACAACAGTAAGTGTCCATCACTCAGTTCCAGGCTCAGCCTTGTCGCTGTACTGACCACAGGGTCATGATAGTGCTCTACACTCTTTTTGGTTCCTTTTATCTTTCTTTCTTACTGTCTTATTTTCTCTTTCTCCACATTTGATATGTTTTTCGTTAAATTTCTTCCTCTGTCTGAACACACAGAGGTTGCCACAAGTTTGTTCGGCTCTCCATCATCACTCTCACTCTTGCTTTTTCACCAGCACTTATTGAAGGGCTTGTTCAGAAGGGGTTAACGTGGCTCATGTCTTTTGGTGAAGCTACTGGGGACTTTCTTTTCAAAATCAAATTTCAGAATTTAGCACGTGTATAGTTATAGGTCAAGATACTTTTTATTTCCTTACATTCAGCAGCAGGGCAAAGCATTGTGTAAAGTTGAAATGCAGTGGTGTGGTCACATGTCTAATAGGGGATGATCTGAGCCTGTCCTGATTTACATGCAACCTTTACATGTTGTGCACTCATTCTTAATGCCAGCCTGCTGGCCAGTTGCCTTTTTTGGCTTGCGTGATGACATCATGGAAAACAAACAAGCAAAACAAGATACATATATTTTCATGTTTCCCCCCTTTTCACTTATTTATGTTTATCCCTCTTCCTCCTCTTGTTTGTGAGCCATTTCTCATTCGTGTTTTATCTCATTTGTCTTCCATCAGCAAATGCCTTCCACCCCAGGGTTTGTGGGCTACAACCCTTACAGCCATCTGGCCTACAACAACCTCCGCCTGGGAGGGAGCTCCGGAGGCTCCAGCAGGGTAATGAAATGATGGAGGGATTTGGAAAAACAGGATGGGAACGGGTGCAGGTTTTAAAGGGAGGGTAGTCATAATCTGCCCTGTCTCAATGTAGGGGCACAGATATGGAGGAAGTGGAAAGAGGATTTAAAAAAGCTTACAAGATGGTGCTTATGCAACAAAGTTGGATGATCACATCAGTAGTAACAAAAAATGGGGGAAATAATCTGGACACATTTGATCGGAAGAAATAGATTGAAAATGGATGTGTGGTTGCACTGTTTGGGAGTACAGACTATGGTCAGAAATCAGGGCAATTTGAATATTACCCATATGGTAACTTGTTAGAGTTGAACTAAGGGAGTGATTCAGTTCATTTTTTTTCTTCAGGCAGCTCATCTGGAGCTCCCACAGATCAGTCCAGATCCTTATCCCTTATATATAATGAAATATGCCACTGTTGGGCACAATGCAAATTGTTTTGTTTAGTTGACCAGTTTGACTTCTAGCCACCAAAACTATCCGTTAAAGCTCCTATTAGCGAGACAGTAATGCTGATGCTTAGGGTTTCCCAACTCAACAAATACAGGTGCTTTGGGATTGTAGGTTGGAACTGCTGGTGTCCGAAAGCATCAGCATTCAACAAGTTGGGAATTGGATTCGAGAAAATCTTGCTAGTAGGTGCTTTAATTTTCTGCTGAATGTCAGACTTCACACAACAGATCTGGTATGTAGTAAGTCAACTTATAAAGTATTGGGCTATAGTTCAATAAACTTAGTTTCTTCATAAAGATTTACTTACTTTGTCACCTGAACAAAAACAGTTTATAGTTACTTTTTTTTTTTCATGTGAACTGTATGAAGGGATATTTAAGATTTATTCATACCGCCTTTTCACTGGTCAAAAAGCCCACATACGCGCCAAGATCAGGCTTTTGTGTGCAATGGGAATGTATACACTCTGCATTAGACACAGGATTTTATTGGCTTTGATTTAAACGCAAGTCCCCTGTGAACACAATGTTGGTGATCATTAGCGCATGGTGGTGGTGCGAAAATAAGGAAGGGATTTGGGATGCGGTTTATCTGAATCTCTACGGTTTAATTACCGGACACAGCGATGAAAAAATAACTTCCCAGTTATGAAAATGTTTGGAATGCTGACCAAGCTGGCTAACTTCTGGTTTAGTGCCCGGCTAGCTTGATTGGGGAAAAAATTATGTAATCATCAAGTTATGATAGGGAAACAAGTCATTTGGTGGGGTTGTGATTTATCCACCATTTTATCCAAGATGTTTTTTTCACAGTGGGTCTACTGTCATTCTCTCTTCTGTTACAACTATTTCTGCCGCATTCGTGACATGAAATGTGATGCTTCAGATCAAAATCACAGACAGCTTCCTTGCCTGCAGGCAGTGGGAATGGGGTCATTACAGTCAAAAAACCTGTTAATTTCGGTGGAAAACTAGACTTTTCAATGCAGGCACTATAGTGTATAGTCTGTTACACCGAGCCATTTCCTTTCAATTCAAGTAGCAAATAAAATAACTATGTTTTACTTCCTCATTTAGAGGATTCCACAATTAGTGATTGTGATTGATGATTATTAGTCAATTAATTTCCTCACAAAATTTTGTCAACACAGGCCAGGGACAGCAGGCTATACATTTTCTGTATTTTTTTTTTAATGAAGGTGTGGAGTTGATGCCTTTGTGTTATTTCTGCCTGTAAGGTGCAAGAGACAGAATGTCATCCTTTTGTTAATTACTTGTGTTACAACCAATTAATTCCCCATAGGATTAAATGTATGTTAAAACTTGGACTGGTCGACTCGTCTAGAAGTATGAAAACAAACAGAAAACAAGCAGAGTTTTCCAAAACATGTTTGTTTATTATCCCTGCCAAACCAGTAATCCCATTTTTCAATGACCAAATGCTATTTAAATGCTACTGAAATGTGTGCCACTTTGTGCTGTGCATTATGAACTTTACAATAATCTTATTACTGAAGCATTTGCTGAAAACAAAATAATATTATTATTATTATTATTACTGAATCTGATAGCTTATACATGAATACATCTGAGACACAACAGTTAATAAGTGTTGTTAACATTACAAATGGATTATTGTTTTTACAAAGCCACCTTTGACTAGGAATACGTGACACTTCAGTGCAAATTAATTATGTCAATATGTAATTTCAATGTACATCATTAATACGTTTGACTAACTACTTCTGTTAACACTTACCAAGGGTAGCACCTTTTTTAATGGACTACTAATCACACGTGTCCCGGTTAATTTTTTTTTTTTGCATTTTCTTTTGCAAAATGAATCCATGAAACAATGGCCTCATTCACAGTGCCCTTTCAAGACGGGAATCATGCACTGATGCTCCGCCTCGCCATTTGTGTGAAAGTTACAGGGGGGAAAGTTTTGTAACACCTCTGAGCCACCACAGGACGTAGTAACGTAGCCACAGCAGAAACGAGACACTGTATGTGTATTGTGTCAGTCTAATGGTCTTCAGTCTGACAGTTAAACAGATCCTTCAGTCATCAAATAAAAGAGAAATGTCCCACGCTTCAACCCTAAAGGCAACGTTACATGACTAAACAACAGTAATATGGTAGTTATAATTATAATTATTATTAATAATAATTATAATTATTATAATAATTACTATAATTATTAATAGTTAATAATAATTATTATTATTATTTATAATATATTACAAAAGTCTTTATCTCCTTACACTATTGTGCTGCTGTAGTTACTGTCTCTGGAAACTTGTAATGTTTCATCTGAAATTTCCCCCAGAAAATAGCATCCCTCTCCCCGAGTGAGAGGCAGGCAGGATCCATTGTTTACTGATGGCAATAATGTAATTTGGATTGTATAACTTAACTTTGTCACTTTCCACAATGCATGGTGGGTCAGGATCTAGGAACGCATAACAGAATTTAGGGCTGGGCGATAAAACAATAACGATATCTATCGCGATAGACACATGATCATTATCAATAGAAAATACGATCGATAGAACATTCGATAATTTCACTGAACTCCATTAGGAAAAAAACAGGAAGAAAACCCCGATCCAGAACCGCAAGGCATTCTGGGGGATTTAGGGAGAGGAAGTGCTTTAGCCTCTCGACCTCTCCCAGCCCAGCTAAGCAAGGCTGGTGGCATGAACAAACTCACTCGCTCTTTGGTAACCTAGCAACAACCTGTTGAGTGACATGCACAGTAGCACTTTCATGTTTCGCCATCATGCCTCATAACTGCTTTAAAAAAAAAAAAAAAAGAACGGCGTAAAGTGAAAGAAGAAAATTAGTGTGACAGCGCAAGAGGAAATTGTTGATGTAAGAGGAAAGGTCACGTCACCAGTATTTCAGACAGTGTTTCCCCTATATGCATTCTGCTGGATTTTCAGCGCCGCCACCGCAAAAAAAAGAGACATGATTTTTGTCAGTTTAATATCAAGGGCGAATGGCGAATTTAAAGCTAGAGTCTACGATCCTGGAGAGCTAGCAAGATTTGAAAGTGGCACCTCCTCTAAGTACCCCCCCCATCCCGTCAGTGCTCCGTCCAAAGCCACATCCCCACAAACTTGAACGCGTATCTGGCAGTGGGACTTCTTTCTTTATCCAGAGCCTTTCTCGTCGCAGCCTTTTCTGCCTCAGGCTTTCTTTCCCTTGCCTTTTTAGCGGGGTGAGCTGCTACAAGTGTTACACCATTCCTGTTTGGCTCCCAGACCGTGGTCGGGAAGCACAGGGGAGATGATCCTCTCCTGGGCCAAAGTTATGATTACCTTCGGGGTGAACCCCCCTTCACGTGTTCGTTGGTCGGTAAAATAATGCCAGGGAGCTTTGTGGTCTTTCGTGGAGTCGTCCCGTTTATTCAAAGACAACTGCAGCATATACTGTACACTTTACCCGCTACTACCGCTGCTCAGTGTGCGCCTCCACCTTCTCATTCATTCACTGTCTGCACGTACGCACGCTCCCTCACTCGCCCACTCACACCTTGAGGCAGGAACACACCGGCCCAACCGTTGGACGTCTGAAGCGTTTGGGGAGACTCGGACGAGGTCGGGAACAAATATGTTCTGTGTGTACAGCTGCGTTGGAAGCGTTTGGAGCTGCGCGGACAGCGTCTGATCCATAATTGCAGTTTTTTCAATATTTTCCATGTCATGTGGCCCAGTGACTCCAAACCAGCAGCAGATTGTATTAAGGCCCCCACACACCGCCCAGACTCAAACCAACAGCCAACTGCCATTATCCGACCACTTCGCTGCCTCCTCTGACCTGTTCGGCAGAAAAGTTGCATTGAACACACCGCTTCGACTTGCTGCCAACTCCATAGTAGCGTGTACGTTAAGCAGGTGGCGCTAGTGTTGTGTATAAAAAAGACGCTGCACTAGAGGTTTATGCACGCAACTCTCTTAACTTAACTATTTCAGACAAAAACAGTTGTATACTAAACATGCAGCGAGGCATTACCAAACGAACTCAGATTAATTTGTCCTGAATGGACATAACGGTTAGTATTGTGCCAGTACTCCAAATCATGAAAACAGAGAATGACGGAACGTGGTGCATAGAAAAACAAAGCGCGCGCAGTATTCCGCCCCCCCACACACCGCGCTGATTTTCTAGCACACCACCAATCAGAGAATCAAATGGCTCAGACGGGCGACAGCCAACCTCCTCAGACTTCGCATGTTGAATCGGAGCAGACAGCGTCTGCGTGGATCTGAAAGCTTCCAACGCAGCTGAACACACCGAACATATTTGTTCCCGACCTCGTCCTAGTCTCCCCAAACACTTCAGTCGTCCAGCGGTTGGGCCAGTGTGTTCCTGCCTTTAGTAAACTGGACGAATGAGATGCAGCTCTTTTTATTGTACTTTAGTTCTTCCTCTATTTTATATGAATATTAATATGCTGAAATTATGAATGATCTCAATAGCTTCCATGTCATGTGGCCCACTGACTTGAGACAGATTGTTTCCATAAAAAATATATGATAAAGAAAATAATGCTAAAAAAGTTCTCTAATGCTCAAGAGATTAACATATTGTCAAGCAGCAATGTCATCTTCTACATAGGGCTGCAACGATTAGTCGACATAATCGATTACATCGACAATAAAAATTTGTCGACGTGAAATTTTTGCGTCGACGCGTCGTATTAATTATTATCATCATTTTAAAAAAAAAAATAAAAAATAAAAGATTGGAGCCGGAGCAAATCGCTTTAGCACCGCTACTAGAATGAGCACCACAGTGTGGCGTAGAAGAAGACGCAGCAGCAGGAGAAGTATATGAATGATGGCGGAACATGTTGAGGAGAGCAGGAACGTGAGACCAAACACGTCCAAAGCATGGGAACATTTTCGGGCGGTAACCTCCTATCTTCATTATATGATGTTAAATTTATGTGTCACTCTGTAGTAGAGCTTAGATCGGGCCCAGAAAATCTAGCCCAACCCGACCCGCCTCGTGCACGTTGAGTCCTAGCCCGGCCCGGCCAGACACATAAACTGTAATTATGAGCTGACCACTTTTCTCAGTAACGAGTAAACTAACGCAGTTATCAGTTACTTATTCAAGTCACTGTGCGTTACTATTATTTTTGTCATTTTCCTTAGTAAGAATATATATTTTTGCTTTCTTCTTGCGTCTCAGGGAGTGATGTCACGTGTACGAAAAGTCACGTTTTCAGCATGAGGACACTCGCATGTAACACCACGCAACAGCACAAACTAACAATGGAGGGAGGAGAGAGATTTGCATCTTGTAGCTGAAAACAGTCATTATTTTGAGTTATTAAAAAAAAAAAAAAAAACAGGCTGGGGCAGAGAATCTAAACTCTACTCTGTAGTAGCCTACAAACCTACAAGCAAATCAAACTGAAATGGATTTGCATTTTTTTTAGACGTATTCATCCGTTAGTGTGCAACCAAAAAGTCATTTATTAAAATTCATAGTAATTAAAAATGCAACAGATCTCGAATGACAATGGGTTTTTAATTTGCTCTGAGAATATGAGGTAAAACCAAAGTCGAAACAGATGCTGCCAAAATAATAGTGACTAATCGAAAATAAAGTCGATAGATTATTCGACAACCAAAATAATCGTTAGTTGCAGCTCTACTTCTACACTATTTTGTCTCATGTCTTAGATTCTGAAATCCTGAAAATATATATATATATATTTTTTTTTAAATCTCACCAGTAGTCACCATTTAAAGGGTTATTTTTCAAATTTTTCTTATTTCAAATAGGTTAAAAAAAAAAATCAATTATCCATATCGACTGATATGAAACACTTATATCGTCATGCATTTTTCAGCAATATCGCCCAGCCCTAACAGAATTCATATGATTGTAAACAGTCGTTGGATACATGTTTAGATTAACAGGTGGAAAAAACTAGGGCTGCAGCTATCGAATATTTTTAGAATCGAGTATTCTACCGATTATCCATCGATTAATCGAGTAATCTAATGAAAAATAATTTTGCATTATTAAACAGTACCAACTAATGCCTTATAGAAAATGACAGGCCTGTTAAATAGACTGTGTGTGTGTGTGTGTGTGTGTGATTACTCTCCTGCAATTTAACACAAATTAGTTTCCACATCTTAACATAATATCTAACGTTAGTCATACCAACATCAGGCTACAGTCTCCACAAATACCACACGCGCTAATTAGCGATGGAAGGCTACGTTAAATTAGCTAGCATCAACGTGTCAGCGACGCTCGGTGAGCTGGTGTTAACAACTGGATGCTTTCGGTTCAGATGTTGAATCATTGTTGACGTGCTGTTGTGGTACGCAAGTTCTGCTTTGCAGTAGACACGCTGCACTTTGTTATCTTTATTTTTACG
>OMLP01045947.1:0-24379 GCA_900302685.1 Spondyliosoma cantharus
TTCACTTTAGTCTCTGTGTTCACTTCCACCAGGTCCGCTGCGCTGCGTATCTGCTCCGGCAGTCCGAAGCCCTTCGGAGCAGATACGTCGACTTCTACGCAGCATTCAGCTGAATTTAGCATCGAGCAGACAAGAAGTCACCGAAACAACAATATAACATCCGGTTACTTTTCAAAATAAAACACCCCGTGTTGACGCCAGCACACAAATCTCAATAAAGAGACAAATACAAGCTTTTCTACTAATCCTTCGGTCAGGAACACTTCCTGTTTGTTGTTTTTATAACACATACCTATAACTGCGGTACCGCAAAACCGGATCGGAGCCTGAGAGTCCTTTTTATTTATTGTTTCTGGTTGTTTTGTTTATTTATTTTGGATATTTAAAATGTCTTCTTCACATTCCAATCCAATGTTAAATATTCTTAGAAATAACAGTTTATTGATCTGTGAAAGGGTGTACTTGCATTATTATGCCATTATCATTATATTAGTTGAAAAATGGTCTCAAAACCACGATATTATCGTTAATCGGGATAATTTCTGGGTTAGGGTTAGATATAGATATACCCTATATAGATATATCGTCCAGCAAAATTTGTTATCGTGACAGGCCTAGCATCTTCACTTACCTCTTCAGGAGCCGGCATTGTTGTTTTCAAACAGCTGCCAGTAGTTCCTCATAGGGCGCTGATTGATCTAAACCAATGTGGTCTGCCTGACAAGGTAAGATGTTGTGGCCATTGATAACCGTTTTCTCTGTTTGGAGAAATAAGAGCTTCGGAGGCAGGATAAAGAATGAGAATACTAGCCAGTAAGCTACATTCAGAATTCTGTGTTGTAGAATAGTGACAGAAAAATGACCACAAACACGAGGTTGGATGGATAGACGGGGTTACAGGTTGTTGTACATTAATATTCAGAAATATCTTAAATTGCCATTTTTGTTTGCAAACGATGTGAGAAACAATAGGTTAAACGGGCAATATGTAAATGTTTTAGTTCAAAACATTTAAAAATTAACTAAAAATATCAACAGACAAAATAACCGTTTTGACAACATCAATGTTTTGTGTTGAAGACATACAGTATCTACTGAAGTTAGCATGCTAACCAGCTAGCCCCAGGCCTGAAAACCACAACACTCTCCAGTTAAAATGGCTAGCTGCACAACTAACTGAGCTAACGAGCTAACAGTAGCTGCAGCCATGGATGTTATAAAAGAACACAGTTAGCAGCAGTTAGCAGTAACTTTGGTGATATGTTGCCCCTCTTTGTTTGGAGTATGAATTCAAGATAACTAATTATTAGGCATCGCACCTTTAATTGCTAAAGCTACAGCATTTCTCTTTCCTCAAAAGAAATCATGCACACAACATCAGGCTGTCTGAAATAAATGGCACAAAGGCTTCAATGGTGGTGTGTGAGTATGTAGCGTATGTGAGTAAGATAACAATCTGCCTGTTCTAGGTTTATGTTATACAAAAGTTCCTCTGAACATCACTCTGGTATAAGCCGCTATCTGCTATTTACTCGCAGCCTGCATTTAGCTTGAACGGCTCTCTCACCCGCTCTCCTCTGACTTCTCTTCTCCACAACAAAGCAGAGCTGCTGCCGACTGGATGTTTTTTAATATCGCTTTCTCTGTAAATGCTAGAAGCATAATGCATGAAGCTCCCAAGGGGTGCTTGCGGTCGCAGGGTTGCTGGAATGCTGGAGGCATATCAGGCACCTGTCAACATACCAAGTTCAAATCACTTACAGTCGATCACATCTTGAGCATTTTAGTCAAGTAGTAAATGAACCGGCCAAACCTGTCGGCATGCCTCGTACTTGCAATTTATTTATAAGGAGCCGACTGACTGGAGGAGCGAGCTGTTTGTGTAGAGAGGGACAGTACAAACAAAAGGCAGCCTATCGCATCCTTCCTCACTTCAAAATCGTTTTCATTGCTTGAGACGTTAAATAACCTTCTTTCAGAGCTCAGTAAACACAAACATTTTCAATTGCACATCATGATGCATTAACCGTCTGATGTCTTGTCCTTGGATATGCTCATTTTCTGAAATGTATAAATGATGTATTGAATTTGCCTTGAGACCGAGTGTGAATATCAAATGTGATCAAATTGCAATCGAGCACAGCCCCGGCCAGGGAAGCACACACACACCGACACAAAGAGACCATCTTCATTCAGAGTAGATTTCAAATTATTCAACAGTTGTCAGAGAATACTAAATAGAAGCAGGGCATCTGTGGGTGTCCAACACGAAATGGACACCACATCCTAACGAATCATCCATGTTTAATGTAGCAGAAGATCCTTCAAATCCAAATGCTTCATGAAATTCTTATTATAGTGTTAGATTATGATTTTCTGAAATACGACTCGCACGGTAAGGCACAAACATGTGCACCAAAATTGCATTTTTGTTTCCTAAGAGCACACTGTTGGCACAGGTCTATAAGATCTGAAAATGAGTTTCTTTTACACTGGCAGGCGACCGGCAAGATTAATGTGAAGTTAACTGACAGGTCGCAAGTGCCAAATCAACAAGTGAGGGGAGTCTTGGTCTCTGTAGACGGCAGTACTAAGTTTAGAAATTCACAACAGATTGCGCAGATATTCAAGACTTGAAAATCTGAGTAGCAATGCTGCCATGACCAAGAAGTGGAAAGCGCAAGCAGCCAGCCAAAACTCCCTTCAGTCCAAGAACACATGCAACCTCGGTAAGGCAAAGCTATTAACATAAACACTGATAATGACTTCTCACTGAGAAACAGGGGCCCACAACGTGTTTTCCACAATAGCTACACCATCCAATTATCCACAGATGTTAACTTCACAGAATGCTGGTTCGCCACATCTGTTTGTTGGTGGGAGATCTCATTATAACAAGCCTGTTTTAAACCCCAGCATCAAGCACTGCTTGGCACATTTTATTGCAGCGTGTTGAGCATTTACAACAAGCATTCCTGACTGCTGTAAAAGTTTGCATGTTAGACTTGATGGCTTCCAATGGCCGATAAAATTCCCCTCATCGCTGACGATCAGAGTTTCCACGTCGACCTTTCCTCCATGTTGTATCACTTTAGTAAGATTTGCTTTCACCCAAACATCGTATTCTAATTTTATAAACTAGGAGATATCTGTGAAAACAAGGGCTTAAACTAATAATTCTATTCATTATTTTTTTCAATTACTCATTCAATTACTCACTACTTGCTGTACCCCAAGGTCAGGTCTCCAAATTGATTGCTTTCTCCAGGATATTCAGTTTCCAAGGATATATCGCAGAGACGAGCAGCAAATCCTCACATTGGACAAGATGGAAGAGCACAGCGATAGGCAGTTTTTGCTATATAAACTCCTTAAACAGTTAATCAATTATCAGAACTGCTGCAAATTAACTTTCTGCAGATCCCAACCGATCCATTAAGCTCCAAATTAAACTGATTTTTATTAAACATGTAAGTCGATTACATGTACGGTCATGTGGAACACTGAGCCAAAACAAGGTGTTACCTGCTGACAGAAGCTGCAGGCAGCTGCTGAAGAAGAATCACGGTTTATTACCATTTGTCCTTTGACCATCATTTCTATCATTTTAAATATTGTTTTACTCACCAAAGCAATTGGTGTGACAAAGTCAGATGGGACAAAAGGATGTACAAACAGACTAGAGACTACACAGATTGATTTTCAGCCGGTTTTCAGCATAACAGACCACTCTGAGCTGAAAAAAAGACAACACATTTGCACTTGTTTCATTCACAGGTCCATTTGAGAGTCTGTACTGCACTTTGCTGTAATTTTCTCTGCCACAGAGGTGTCCACAGAAACGGAGCGGAGCAGAGACATTAACACGAGTTGATGACAGGATGTGTTGTGATCTGTTGCACCTGTTTTCTTTTGGGAAAGTAAAAAAATGTAGCCGAGGATTAGGAATTGAGCATTTGCTTTGAGGTTAAGGATCTGTCAACTGAACCAGATCGGCAAGTTTTTTTATTCCGCTCATGTGTAATTTGCAGCGCATCACAGGCAGACTTATTCCGTTTTTACCTTTCTCATAAGGTAATAAGAGTCCCAGACACACTATGGTACAGTGTGTAAATGCTGATAAGAGGGAGCTAAGATTCACTTCCGCATTTGAGTAAAAGATTATTAAAACAGCTTACGGCATGTGGTTATTTATTAGTCAGTGTTTTATAAAGAACTTACAATTAAACGTTCCAGCAAAAAAAGGTTGTGAAAATGTTCCTGTGTGTAATAAATTATAGTTCTTTAAAGGAAAAGAAATCGGAATCGATAAGTCAGACTGGCAAAATAGTGGAAATCATCAAAGAAAATGTTTTGATGAATGTTTTAAATGGCCAGCTTGTGGTGCATTCTGGACCCAAAAGTAGGAATTTTGACTCAAAACTCTGAGTTAAACAGTAATTATTCTTATTCTGTGGGATCATCAAGTTTTGGCATTCCTCTCACATTACAGCGATTCTTCTGTTTCAATGTTAATAGAAAAAAATATGTCCTCATGGAGCCTTAACTGGTATTCAGGAAAAACCCAATGGCGACTTTCACAATGTGTAATACCCCATCGGAATATTCTCTCCTTCTCTTCACAGAGACACCCATTGAAATGGAAGACGGGACTGCCAATCCCCCCCAGACAACATTCAACACCATGGTATGTTTGAAAATATACCTCCCATCCAAATTACAGAAATTGCAAAGTAGACATTTCCGCACGTCAAGGACACAGTGGGGGAATGTGTGTGAAACCTCTTTTATTTCATTATATCATCAGGACATGCGATGTCAAGCGCCGATCCCATGCTGATAGCATAATTGTCTCCTTGTATGGCAGATGCAAAAGCATGACACCGTGCTCCCTGTGAGAAAGATGGTAAATCGAAAAGGAGTAGAAAAAATGCATTGACGTGCACGTGCGCATACATTTATGACAATTTACAGTGTTAGCAAGTTATTACTGTGTGTTTGCAAACCGAAGGAAACGCAAGTGAGCGGTGAAACAAGAGTTTGCAGGTCAGGTGAGTTGTGATGTCGGTGTAAATTGAACTTCTTTGAGCGCAGATTTAACAAAACAGGACCTCAGAGACGCCACGGTGCATTTTACACTCCCGTTCTGAGTCAAAAGCGAGGTCCCTCAGGTTCACAGCATAAATCACTGTTGAGTTGGAGGTTTGTGATGAATTTACATACACTGCTTCGCAAAAGGGTGCCCTCTATAAGGATCTTGTGGGCACAGAGGCAGCAAAAACATGACCTTTAAAAGCTGCTTTGTTGAGCAATCCCTTCTTGCACACACTGCAGTACCCAGCCTCTGTGTACCCTGTAGAATTAGGTTGATTGAGCATGGCCTAAATTGGATCAACCATATCTTGCGTGCTGGAGCTCATGTTCCGTTAAATCGCCTGGAATATGAGGTGGCCAAATACTTGGCTGTTTCATAGGTCGGACAGTTTCCAATCCAAAGACCGGGTGAGTTATAAACCCATGGGCCTCTGTGACTGACTGCATTCATAGTGCACTGCTCATTTTAGGAGGGTTGTTTGGTTGCAGATCACACATGATGCCCATTTTTTGTAATTTCTTGAATCAATAGTCAGAGGCTTTAACAACTGCTTATCGATAATCAATAATAATATATAATATGTTGGACAAAATCCAACCTACATTTGATGTATTTGTGACTATGATTGTTGATTAATACAGATTTAAATTGGTTAAATTTGTAACACCATTTAATAGATTAATCATTAATTATTAACATTCCTAGCACTTAGTCCAGACTTAGACATCTGTCGTTGCTTCAATCTACTTACAAATAATACAGCTATTAAGTGCAATCCAATTTTACAAGCAGGTGATGTGACAGTCCTCCATGATCAGTGTAAAGGAGATGCAGCCCAATAACACGTATAAAAAAATGTCAGTGACACAGTATAAAGAGCGAGAAAGAATGGTGTAGGTTGGGACGCCCCTTAAGTAAATGAACATATTATATTAAATTTGCGTCACGCAAACCTTATCTCTTCCTAAACTTAAGCAAATATGCAAACTGCAAGAAGTTGCATGTTTACTTTTATTAACATGACGACACAAGTCTCATGACTACGACAACAAAGGTTTCAGACAAAAAAAATTTTCATGAACCCGTCCTGAAAAACAATTCTCACCATCTTGAGGTGAATATAAACTATCCCAAAACACAAAAACTCATTCACAAAACACTGCTGTTAATAAACCTGATGAGTAAAATATATGTGTGGGAAACACTGTGTACAAAAGACCCTTTTGGCCCGAGAAAGCTTTCTGTTCATCCCAAACATATTTTCTAGTGTTTAATAGACAACAGAAAGCCCTTCACCTGACTATGGATCTGCTCTCCACTGATGTTAATGGGAAGGACTGGGCGCACACATATTAAGTATTTGGTGTATACAGCACACTGCACGCAATTTCAAAGTGTTAAGTCTAAAATTGGTATGCAGATTGATGAGGTCAGGTATATATAGCCTACACTCAGCCATTATTGTCTAACATTACTGTGCCATTAAACCTCCTGCAGACTGAAAAAAAATTACTAGTGTTTCATGCATCCAAAAACATTTACAGTCATTTCCATCAAATACAAAGTATCAAAAACGAGGTTTTGCCAACCCCGCAAAATTGACAAAAACTTTGCGTTTGTTTATGAGATTTAAGAATTGACTCATCTCATTAGTATTGAACATCCACGGGGCGAGCGTGGATGGATGACGGTAGTGTTTCACAAGCTATCAGCCTAACCACCCTCAAGAGTCACATTATGTGAAAGAGAGCCAAATTTACAATCTTACTTGGTGCTGCACTTACAACTGTCTGGGCCAATAAAAAAGACTCCGACCCTCCCTGAATGTAACCGCTGTGGAAGCTATTAGTATCAATCAGATCTCACTGGAGAAGGCCATTTGAGTGAAAATGAGGCTCAAATCAGCTCTGCAAAATAAAATTGATGTGAAATATTAAGATTTATTGCTGCTATTCAACCTCCCCCCCTCCCCTCCTCTCTCTCTCTCTCTCTCTCTCTTTTCTCCCACTTCCTTCCCAAGTGCCCCCCCTCCCCTATACGTCGTGCTAGGCCTGGGCTGGGCAGACAGTTGCACAGCTGGGGGCTAATGCAGAGAGGGATGGCTGATGATCCAGGCTGCAGATGGAGACGTGCCATGGGAGATTAATCCCCAGCACAGTCAGGGGGCTCCTGAGATTTGAATTATGCCCCCCACAAAAAAAGGAGAGAAACAAGAAAGAAAAAAAAAAAAAAAGGTGGGGAAATGCTGTCACGTTAATTATTTATAAGCGACAACAGAGAAATGTTTTTTTATTTCAGCTGAGGGACCGTCATTTTCCCAACTGCGTGGCGGTTCTGTCAGACCTGTCCTCACTGTAAGGGATGACTAGTTGAGCATTATGGTGTGATGGTGGCATGCGGTGTATTAGTCAGGGGGGTGAGGGAGGTGAGAACAGGAGGAAGTGATTGGCGTTGGTGCTGTATTAGGAGTTAATGGCTGCACATGGCCATCTTTTTCCCTTAGTTACCAGAATGATATTGCTGTCTCCATAAATATGTTTTGCAACCTGTCGGCAGAAGAGACAAATAATTACATAACATGATGTACTGACTACAAGCCATTTTGAAAAGAGATTAATGTTGACCATTGATCCCACTTTGTTGAGTGTTGGATCAGTATGGAAATATGGAGCCCCCGAGGCACATGTGCAGGCTACTTGTTTAATTCACTTGGTCGACAAAAAAAAAAACACTCCAGAAAAATGTAAAAACATTTCTTGCCTGCGGCGGACATCGATCAGTATTCAAATTGTCACTTAGGTGTAAAAACTTCTGCTCTGACACACTGACAAATATGCTGTAAAGACGTTTAGCAAATAACAAACATATGTATGTAATGGTGCGTGATGTGATTTGCAATGCAAAAATCTCAGATTACGACGTGCGTGCGAGTGGCTAATGACATTCATACTGATTGTTTCCAATATATGGTGTCTGATTGCATGTTATTAAAATTAAATGCAAAGTAATTTGAAATGGAAAAACAGTATGGGGCAGCCCATCTCATCCACTTGTGCGCTGCTTAGACAAGGTTTCTGAACGTACATTGCATCTCCGCGAGGGATAAATGCATGAATAAGTGCTATTTTTACTCCAGTAATTTGTAATATTGGAAAACAGGCTTTCAAGTACAAATGAGCTCATTTGTTTCCCCATCGAAAGTCACACACAAACCGCTGCTCGCAGAAATAATCTCACCGTGCCTCTCGTCTCTGTGAAGCTATCTGAACCTACTGAGTTGTATTTATTTGGTCAATTACCGATAACAATTATCTCCATTGCGTTATTTAGCCATCAAAAAATGTAGTCAATATGTATTGGAGACATTCCTCATTGTACAGTATGTGGGTTGCCTGCTGAACAGCCTTCTGCTTGATTTATTCCAAAGGGCAATTGTGGCAATAATGGTGTAATGGACTGAAGATAAATAGACAAATAATGAGACAAAGAAATCAATAAAATAGAAATGGGCATGAAATGAGCACATACACACATAATTACTCAGAGAGAGAGAGAGAGAGAGAGAGAGAGAGAGAGAGAGAGAGAGAGAGACAAACACACACACACATTCACAGGGTAAAAAAAAAAAAAGTCAGGATTTTAGAGTTGAAGCTGGCAGACCGCCCTGTCCTGTATTCAGCAGTGTGACGTGCAGGCTGACAGAGACAGACAAAAAAGAGGCTGTTTTAGAAGAGTCTGACTCATGCAATTCCACGTATCTGCCTGCTGGGGGCCCCCATTATTCAACATGAATAGAAGGGTGAGACATAAGGAGCAAGTGTTGGCTTTTGAGATGCCATGTGAACAAGTCATCCCCGCCATCATCCTCTCAACAAAAGGAGGTGTTTGGTCATGTTTAGTCACAGTTTAATCAGAAATGCTTGAACAACACCTCTTTGCTTTCAGTCGTGGGAAAAAAAAAGAAGACTTTTGACACACACAGATCAAATTGTGCACAGGGCAGGCATATAATCACAGCACGACAAGAAGAATAAAACAAATCTTAGCTTTTTATAATTTTCAAACAGCTGCTTATCAATTCTAATTTATTTTTCCAGCAAGTGAGCAGCACCAGGCATTGTGAAACCGCCTGCATGTGTGAAAGAGGGTTGTGAAGTTTTAATGAACACAACGTGGAGCTTTGTCTATGGAGAAAAAAATACATTTTACATACGCAATCTTTGACACTGAAGCTGACACAAAGTCAAGCAGACTAGCTAGTTTGCATAAGGGTATCAAAGCAAAGCAGTGGGAGGCACGTCTTTGTCACTCCTGCCTTGCCGATCCCTCTGATGTTACATGTAAATGGCAGTGGCTATTAATTTGACCGGTAGGGATGATAAAAAGGGCAGAGGACTCTGTCTGGTTTAAGTGAGACTCCAGAATTTAAATTGGTTGAGGGGATAGTATCAGGGGCAAACTGATTGGTTGTGGAGATAAGGTAAAGGAGCGCTAGATTGGATGGAATAAGGAGTCCACAGTTCAGGCTGACAAGAGGTGATGGAGTGTTGTGCGGTGTATGATGGGGGTGGATATGTCACCTGCCCTGGCTTCACTCTCCACAGGGGAAAAACATTACTGTGGTCGATTCCACCTTGGCAGTGGTTCTCTAATTTTCCTTGCCCAAGACAGAGGGGTGCTGATGGGCTTGGAGGCGGATGCAGTTGCTACTACAATGTCAAGCATCAGCCCAGGCACCTGGATATTATATCGGCAGTTAACGTTTCTGCAAACTACAGATACGTACGAGGTTGACATTTGTACCACACATGACATATCACAATAATTTCATATGCATATTAGCTGACTTTCACTTTAGGAGGTGGAAAAAAAGGTGGCGTTAAAAATACAAGGCTGCCAAAAGGGCGACCGCTGTGCGAGTCTGTGGACACATTTCGGGCCATCTCCAGGCGTTTTTTGTGAGGACCGAAGTCTTGTGGTGTTTCACAGAAAGACATGTCCAGCCGTGTCACTGGCAGCCAAAATCGGCTATCTTTCACGGGAAGCGAGACCAATTCCAGGTATTTTTTTTTTGTAGCGACAAACTGGGTGTTTTTCACAGGGAGGCAGATCATCTACAGCGATGTTACTGGCGACAAAAACTGGGTGTTTTTCACAGGAAGTCTGACAATCTCCAGCCATTTTATAGGCCAGGAAGTTGGGCCATCTACAGGCGTTTTTGTGGCGATGAAACGACCATTTTTATCTGTCAATTGTTTCCCTGATTAGCTGTTTGGTCTATAAAATGTCAAAAATACAACATAATTTTGTTTCCAAAAGCCCAAGATGATGTCCTCAAATGTCTCCTGGAATCAGCCTTCTTACAAACGTGCTAAAATCAATTCATCGAATATCCAAATTGTTGGTGATTCACTTAATAGCTGACAACTAATCGATTTATCATAGCAGCTCTATTGTCAAGTCAGGACTGCTGCTAAAAGATATGAGGACGGCATATGGGACTATTATGGTGTCTCCATTTAATCTTCATCGACATCAGTGCTGTCACAGCGATCATTACTGCCTTCTTCATCGTCATCAAAGTCAGCTCAGTTTGACCCCCCCCCCCAAGTGAGATACATTGGTATTTTTAATGGGATATATTATATTGGTATATTTACATGCTAGTCAGTCCATACTGTGCTGTGTTTTTCTACAGCTCAAAAACATTCACTTTTCCACTTAAGCAAAGTTGAACCTTGAATTCATAAAAGGATAAAAAACTGCTGCAACTTCGCGTCGGTATGTCTCACAGATAACAATACAGAGTTTATAATTCCTGTGCAAGGACCGTAAAAAGCCTTCAAGGCGAGGTATTGTATGGGAGCATTAGTCGAGGGCAACATATTCTCCTGCTGAAAGGAAAAGGGAAACAAAGCATTCCTACAACTGGGTCAGGAAGATTCACCCTACCAATGAAAATGAATCACTGTCAGAGGTGACGAAGGAAATGATTCAGAAACATCTATTGAGATGCACACCTCCGCAGGTTCAGAGAACTACTTTTAATTAGCCCAGTGACTTGTATAAGCGTCACCTGGTTTGTAGGCCTCTTACAAAAGTACCCATTGTTCCCTGCTCCCTTTCGTTGTTGCCGCAATCAAAAGTGAAAGAATTACTTTTGTTTTCTTCAAGAACTACCTCTCCTCATCACCAACTGGGAGCTGGAATTGCATGAAAATGGTGATGATTCACCGACTCTGGGTGGGTTATATGAACAGATAAATCCCTTTGATTTAACCATCTGCTCATGATCTCTTGTCCTTTGGCCGTCCGGCACCACTGTCCTGCCTCCGGGGAGTGCCGCAAGCAATCTGTATAGCCCAAGAAGACCCGAAGAGATCAGCCTGAACAATGCTCCACTGCTTCTCTCTTTCTTTTTTACATCTTTCGGATGTATAGGGCTTAATTATATACTGCAGCCCACGAGCGATTCCCTCGAAGTGTCAAAGATCCACCGTATATGGCTGCATGTATTTGTCTGCCTCTTTTTGCCTCTCTTTTGCTTTTTTTATGTTTTATGAATACTTTATCTATGTTCACGATGTTTCTTTGTCTAAATTATGAACATTAACATTAACGTATCTTTGGAAGTGTTCATACTTATGTTATTAAGCCAAACCTCTGACATGTTTCCGTGCGACTTGTTCGTAAACGTCACACACAAAAACTTCTCAAATGCACAAGGTAACCTCGAAACTAAATAATAATTTTGTTTGTCCATGCCCTTGACAATGAAGTATTTGCTTCTTGCCACTATGAAAAATCGAATCAAATCAAATCCATTGTATTGCATGGTTTCTTTGTCTCTCCTGCTTCCTGACAGGCAGTATTGAAGCCGCCTGAGGATCTGTAAGTAGGGTTGTTTTGTGTTGTGCTGCAGAGAGGGCAGGACACAGCCGTTACGATCTGCACTTCTATATTTTGTAAGTGCTGACCTTGCTAACTGGTTCATTGATTGCATGTCTGAACTTGATGTAGGTAGGGCACCGATCGAATTGCCTCCATACTATCGAGTATCGAAGGATGTCCTGTCGTTCGATATCAAATTTCAGCGCCTATGAAGTTAATCTCATCGGCGTCAGTGAGCCAATATGCATGCAGCACGCTTGTCGTGCCAAGATCTAAAAGTGCTGGTGATTGGCTGTCTCAAGGCATGCAGGAAAAACAAGAGGCTGGGCGCAGAGATGGTGCTCAACTCATGTGAGTGTAATGTCATCTTTCCTTACAACAGATTTCATGAATTATTAACAATACCCAGCCCCAACTGTAGGCTATATGAGCCAGCATCTTCTTGTTTTCAAGGAGGTAGGTTGTGGCTAAGTTTGCTGTCTGATCGTCAGCTATCCTCGGTTTCTGTTTTCTTTCATGCACTTCAAATAAAATTAGCTGTTTTTCATTGCTTGTGAGTAAAAAATAATAATAATTACATATTATATGAACTTGTCAGGCCATCGGCCCTGTGCCCACTCAATTTTATGTTTTGTAATCAAACATAAAAGATTGATCAGGAGCTGTGCTGGAGATGTCATTACTATTATTGATTGCCTGCAGCGTTACAGAATACAGGTCGTAGAATGTTGTTAGTCGAGTCGGCACATTGAAAGGAAGTCGTGTATCCTCTGGACAATATAAGCAGCAACATACGCAAGGAATAGCAAATGGATTTTAGTCATTAGCTAACATCATAACGAAACAAGTAACATTTTCAATAGGTGTAATCGTATCATCTTACAATTAACTTTGAAAAGTAATGCTGCCCAAAACTGACAGGAGGTGCTGTTATGCTATTCGGTGCAATGATGTTCCCTGTGACCTGCATACACACCCCGAGGCGTCGAATCAGAGAGTTTTTCTAATGACTGAAGTGTGCCAAAATATGCTTGTGAAATCACAGAAGTAAAGAGAGAGAAAGACTTCAAAATTCTCCGTTAATTGGCAAGCCATGCCCGTGTTAAAAAGACAACACATTTTTGCATGAATTAACAAACTAATTCCTGATTCTGTATCATAATTAAACTGCTAATTCATTCAGATTAAACCCTAACCCTAACCCTAGTGTCATTCTGTGTTTTTTCCACCTTGGGCGCAGAGGTAGACATAGACATAGACATCGTACAACAAGTGTGGACCACTATTAAATATAATTTTACTGAAGTACAGGAAAATCGGCGGAATCCACAAATTCTACATGACTACATGCAGCTTACGACACAGATCTACTGGGCTGAGTGGTGTAGCGCGAGGCTCTCGCCTTGATGAGAGATTTTCTCTGCTTATGTGCACCACTGTTTTCACATTCTTTCATCACAGCGTGTGGATTCCAGCGGGCCTCTCTGCTTTATTTTTCTTGGATAAAAACACAGGTTTGCTGTTTATCTGTACCATCAGCATCTGGCACTTATTATGGAAGGGATGGGAGCGCAAGCATGGATTATTAGGATTACTGGTGGATAGGTAGAAGGACAGGATTCACAGCGAGGTTAATAATAGCAAACTCTCCTTTTACCCATATAACAGCAGATAGGCAGGCCTGCGGGCTTTTCCCGACATTACAAGCGTCTGAGTCAACCCCCCACTTTTGGAATACGGTCCATGAGAAAAAATCCCCCCCAGCAGTCTCCTCTGAAGCTGTTTCGCAGGGCTAACACCCGTGCAGACGAGCATGATAACATAGCCCGCACAAAGGAAAATACAGGTGTTTTTTTTGTTTCTTTTTTGTACATCAACATGACGATGACTCATAATTTACTGTAATTCAGAAACACCTGTGTGTTCGTCAAGCACATTTACAGCTTCAACACCTCTCCATTACATACTTACCATCTCGCTAGCCTGTCAGCGCGTTTATCTGTATCCGCCACGGTGTGTGAGAGATGGTGTGTGTGTGTGTTTGTGTTAAGAGAGTGTACTGTATGTGCTATTCCTCAAGGCAGATATAAAAGGACCGCTAATCCAGAGCGACAGAGGAATAAACACAATCCCTAATCTCATTGATCCCTCACAAAATCATTCAATTATGTTCAGCCACCGAGTATGGCACCGCGCACAGAGGGAGAGGCAGCGGAGGTAACAATCTCTTTCTCTCATTACGGAACGAGAGAGCCGGAACTCAACGAAACACGATAATAAAATACCTCACGCAAACACACGGATATTCAAAAGAGGCCGTGCTGTTTTTATGACCATGAAAACATGCCAGTCCGACAATGCGCTGTATGACCGTCGGCGGTAATACTTGAGAGGAATGTAGTTACTGTTATCGGGACCGGGTGGCGGTGCAGGAGTGGTAGTACTCGAGGGCGTCAGAGCTCTGTCGGAGGGGTGAGGAGTGAGAAAAAGACGGGGGGAAAAAAAAAAGAGACAAAGGATGTAAAAGGACAGGAGGAAAGAAATTTAGAGAGTTCCACAGATACATGCACCACCAAGTGACCCAGTTTAACAGCCTAAAGCCTGCTACCTATTATCACAGGAGAAGCCTGTTTTTCCTCCCGCAGCTTCAGCGTGGCGGGCAGAACCCGCTCTGATAACAGTGTGACAGCTACAGGGTTGCCGCTGCCTGCTCATTGATTTAGGGGTTGTGTTTTTATCCTGTTCATTAGAGCTTCCTAAGCGGTTGGAGCGCTTGTGGGTTCGTGACACTTCAGCTCGTCACATCAAAGGCTTTGGCGAGGTGGGGGGGATGCACGACGGAGCAGCTGGGGGTACGAGGGCCGGGAGGTGGGATTGGTTACACACACACACACACGCGAAAATAAAATGGATGAACGAGCATTCCTACGCACTCTTTTCCCTCCATCTCTAATCTTCCCCTGAAACCCAAAAAAAGAAGTTGCCTTTTCTTGGACTGGCAGTGACCTTTTGGAAAACAGGTACAAGAACCTGTTCAGCCCTCAGGACCTCATGAGCCCCCTTTTACACCCCCCTGTAAAGCAAATGTTAGTTTTAGAAGTTAGTTTGATCGAGGCCAACATTCAGTGTGTGGGGCGTGGAACGCGGAGGAGCTAGTTTGATGTATGGCACCAGATGCCCGCTGCCAGATGTTGTACAGGCTGACATGCAGGTCTGGCATGAGGCTAGTTTTCAGGGCTGGCCGTGAACTAATTAATCTGCTCCCGCCCTGGTTTTTCGCAGAAGGTCACACTAGGAAATATGTGAGTTTTGTGAATATCTGAATGTTTGAGTGTGCGTGGGCACAAGTCTGCGCCGCACCGTATGAAACGCAAACTCGAGCAAAAGCTTTTGTGTCTGAGAATGCACGCCGTATCCGAACACAGCTCGGTATCGATGCGTGATTGTGCGAGCCGAGTATCCTCTTTGTGGGAGTGTATAATGGCCAAAGAGCATGTCTGCCAGTGAGAGGATAAATTGAAACAAGATGTGCTGGCCCCTCGCTCCTTTGAAGGTGTTCCACATCATACCTCTGATTCTGCGGAGGGTAGGAGTACTACCATAAAAGGACACTCTGTTTACCTTAACCTGCCAGCGTCTGCTTGCCAGATGTTCCAAAGTTTTTCTTTCATCTCCTCACACGAACCTTATTTTCCCTTCTTTTTCAGTTTGTTGCTCTACATTTTTTACACTGATGAGAAACAAGAACTTTCTCTTGCTGGAGGGGAGGAGAGGGCTAAATTTGAACATTGTTTCATTTGCCTCAGAAAGCTCGCTGAGATTGAAGGATTTCGGGGTGGAGGAGGCAGACAAGGTTCACTGGTCTCCCCTTCAAGCCTGCCTGTGCTGATGAAGACGCTGATACCACAGAGACCGGCGAGGCTGGGCCCTACAAACGTGGCCTCCATTAAGTCCTCGAGCTTTGTTGAACTCATCTACACATGTCAGACTTTTTCTCTCAAAGTCCCTGTTATTCTAACAGAAGGGTTTCCTTTGAATTACTCACTAGCTGATTGCTGATGGCCGCTAATAGCCATTTAAAGTCATTTTCTTTTGCATTTAGCACAAGGACACATTGAGAAAGGGGAAGTGGAAAACGTATGGAGCCGTATCAGAGACGCAAACCACTTAATCAAGAATCAAGTACATTCTGCATTAAAACGCAATGTGATAGAAAACATTACAAAAATAGCATGATGACGCATAAGAAGTGAATCTTAATGTATGACTACAGCGTGGAGTAGATCAGCCTTGTATTTCCTGTCAGCAGTGTTATTCTCTTTGAAAGGATGCCGTGCTGCGTTCCCTCTCTTTTTTTGTTGTTTATAACTTTTCATGGAGCTGATGGTTTATGTTCTGATGCAAGACTTGGGTTGCTAACATTATAGAGAGGGGAATGACATCTTGATTCGAAAATTTTTTTGAGATGATTGCTTTTGAAATGAAGGAACATGTGTTTTGAGGCACGAAGCACTCAATATTTTCCAGAAACACTGGCACGAGCCGGTAAGGAAAAGGACCAAGGCTTGTTTATGGGCTGTTATTTTATGTTTAACAATTCAGAGACCCACCCTCAGACAAGCACACGCTCCATTGTAACTTAAAACAAACATGGCATTGTCCAGTTCGTCTGCGAACAGTCTGCCCAAATTCCTCTTTAAAAGGTTGTTTCAGCAATTTTCCCTCCTGTTTAATGTAATGGAGAGAGACGTTCCTCGTGGAAACGGTTTTTAATGTAATTATTTATAATAAATTCTTAACCTTGAACCTCCAGTTATTTTGATTTGAAAGAGCGTCATTGAAATGCAGTGGCAGTTAAGACCAGTAATTACGAGGCCCTTAACTGGATAGAGGAGGGGAAAAAAATAAAAAGAATAAGAGTAGAAGGTCACTCCGTTCTCGCTCCCTCGCTGATGGAAAAAAGCTTTGGACAGATGAAGGTCTAACAAAAGGATGTGATACATCTAAATAGTAGAAAATAGTAATAATTATAGTATATATATTACAGCATAAGCTACAAGTATAACTGCCTAGCAGCACAGTACAACATTTTTGTACCAATTATAGTCCATTTACTAAAAAACAGGATAGAGCTTTAACTGAAGCGCTTTTCAAGTATGGATTTTAGAAATGAGCTCAAGTGTGAAGATGAGTTTGGTAATCAGCCTCCATTAATAATGCAACGATAACATCTAAACGACGTTTGAAAGAGGAGGTAATTGCAGAATATTTTCTTAAGTTGTAGATGAATATTTCTGTTGTACAGTTCAAAGCTTCATCGTGTTTACAAAGAGGATACTTCGGAGAAAGAATTGTTAGTTCTGCTTTGATCCGAAAGGTAATGACTATAAGCTTGGCCGAAAAGAGTGCAGTGGGTTGAAGGGTGGTGTGTCCATCATTACTGAGCCGCTCAGTGTAATCTTTTTCTTTCCCAATCAAGGTCAGACAGGGAGACTGTTAATTTCCTGCCATTCAGTGCCCACATGCCCAAATTCAGGAGAAAACATTTATAAAACTAAGTCTAAATAAAGACTCAATAACACAATATGTGCTATCACTTAGCAAATGGCAAACTGCACCGAGACTACAATGGGGCGCATCTTCTCATGATGTTACTATAGTTACAATCACTGCTTGGCTACTTGCAAGAGACCTAAGACTAATATGATGCTTTAAAATCTGAGAGGAGATCGTATCGACCGGCGACGCAGCATTTTGTGTTACCCGATAATGCTGCATCTTGCACAACAAATCCGTGTTGAAATCATCAGGAAAAGAGCTAGTTAGCTGTTAGCCGCTGGTGGGCAGCAGAGTGTGTTTTGGCTAAGGGAGCTAACAGTTAACAGCTAACAGAGCAAACGCAGCTAACAGCTGAACACACGGCAGAACTGAGACTTTCTATTCAGAGTTAAACTGCAATTTTAAATACGTTTACAGTAAATTAGGGATGCACGATATTTGCTAATATCCAATTTGCAGATATTTTCCCATTAGCATCATATTTTTTCCACCTATTCAAAGAGAACATCATCTACAGACATAAAAAATAAACCTCTAAATCTCAGGTGCATTGGTTCGACCAATGAAACAGTGGCACCCTGGAGCCCTGCAATGCTTTTCAAAATGAGAACCACCTATGTCGATGTTTAATTTTAATAGTGCGTCCCTATGGTGAATAAAGTACTTCAGCTGAGTACAGTTTATAGGTACAAGTACTTCAGATGATAATAACAAAGTAATGAAACAACTTATTATATTTTGGTACTGTTAACAGCCAGACCGGCTACAATTATTTTGAGATACTGATGAAAAAGTTAGTCTAGTGCCCTCCTGGGATCATTTAGTGGTGGCTTAAATGCTCACAGCAATGTATCCAGTTCATTATTCTGCAAGACAGCTGTACCCCTGCTTCCTACACAGTCTGCTCTGCTGTATTTTCTTTGCTGCTACACCTGAAAAGCAGACATTCAAAACAAAGCAAAAAAAATGAAAGGGAGAAATCTTTCCCTCCTTTCGTCTCCCTGTTGTTAGCGATGCCACCTGAAACCCTGCTCTCACTCTCACTCTCGCTCCTCTTTTCTTTTTTCTTTTTTTGCCAGGAATAAAGTGACAACGCTTTCAAAGGGCTGCTTGATTAGGCAGAGTGCAGCAGTCGCTGGGCCCGGCGGCTGTTGTCAGGCTCGTCTCTGCACCACTGCCTCTGCTGGTGAGATTTATCCTGTTTGTTTTGGTACAGTAGCAAACATGTTTCCCTTTCTGAGCAGATATGCACCTTCACTCCCTCAAAAGAAAACATTTTCGCAGGAGGAGAAGAAGAGAAGGCACTGAGGCAGGAACCTGTTTCGTGGAAGGATTTTCTTTTTTTCTTACTGGCAGGCAGTACATAACACATTTGGTGTTCCTTTATCTGCTCTGCTTTGAAGGCGCTTCCACACCTTTATTTATGTGAACATTGATTCATACAGTAACACCTGCTACATGATTATACAGCACAAGCACAAACATGCTACCATAGCTACACATCCTTCTCAAAGATCCTGGGCAAGACCGTGGTACTGGGAGTTATTACGCTGTGAGTTTCAGGGGTATTCACACATGGATATATGTTGTGACTGAATATCTTCTACAAGCGTGTGAGTGTATCCCTCTGTGGGTGCTAGTTTTGCGTTATATTCACTCATATCCACACATAATATCATTGTGTATGTAGCATTTTGATCACTACATGGAAACATTGCTCTGGATAAAGCGGGATGCTCGGATAAAACCTGAATCCATAGTTTCATGCATGCACCTTCTCCCGTGACAACAGGTAATTAAAGTAATGTTTGAATTGTTGAGCTTCACTCGCTGTGGATGGTTGCCGGGAAGCCTGATGTTTATTCAAATCAAAAGAATAAATACTTAAAAAGGCGCACCAGCTAGCAAAGCATGATATCAATGTGCTCACGCAGCTTATTTTGATGCAGGAGAATACAAACGTGGTTTGAAAGGTGTTCCTCTCCATGTGTTGGATGTTTTGTATGGACTTCATTGGCATCGTTAACCAGGATGGGTGACAAGCCAAGTAACATTTCTCAAATCGCAAAAGGACAGAAACACAACAAACCACAATGAATGTGTCTTTTCAAAATACAAATGGATATTATAAGACTGTACTAATTGAATATATCAAAGGAGACCTATCCTTCAGTGTTTGTATATGTTATTGTGTATGTTACTCCTTTCTCCCACAGAAAACACTGCTCATGAAACACCTCATCAGTAGTCCCGCCTTCAATTCCGTGACTTTGTGACATCACACTACGTGACTGTGTCGCACATTTGTATACTTTATGCCTAGCGGGCTAGCTCGGCACATTGTAATTGATTTAGCACAGCTGCAATCTTGTTATTAGCTGTGCTGGCTTCAGGCATGTGCAGTATCTCAGTATTCAGAAGGGGGGCCTTAAAGAGACAGGAGCTAAAACAGAGTGTTTCAGACGGAGGGTGCTTATAATGTTGCAGCACTGGACAATATGAGAAAACTGATTTTTGAGCATTAAAATATGCAAACATATTCTAACAGTGACCCAAACTAAAATGATGTACGTAAAAATGAGCATAATGCGTCTACTTTAAGAATACTACAATACATGGCGGGAGATAATTGGCTGAAAATGGGGACAGAACATGTATTAACTGAGTCTGTCTGCTTTCTAAATGCATTCACATTCTTCAGAGGAATGTTGCATGTTATCGGCTGAAGCTGAATTCAGCGAGAGGAACGTTAATCTACCTTCCATATCTGCCATTCTGTGCATTTTTATCATGACGGAGATTTTGGGGGC
Organism: Spondyliosoma cantharus; assembly: GCA_900302685.1. Taxonomy (NCBI): domain Eukaryota; kingdom Metazoa; phylum Chordata; class Actinopteri; order Spariformes; family Sparidae; genus Spondyliosoma; species Spondyliosoma cantharus. Next base: position 20,356 of record OMLP01045947.1, read on the forward strand.
TGATAAGAGTAGAATGGATCCTTTAAGGTAACTGATTTCACTTGTGGCAGTTGTTCCTAACAGAGACTGCCTCAAGAGAGACCATCTGTCCAGGCTTCCTCTCCCTTTCCTCATAATCATTAAAACACAGTGTGCCGTGCGCAGCGTGAGAACTCCCTATGATTCGCATCACACACAGCTAGCGTCTCTCATTAATGGTGCCACTGCGGTCATTGATGTTGCACTGGCCTGGGTTGCCTTTCGGGCAAAGCGCCTGCCTGCCTACTGCAGGGGTTCAACAAGCAGTTGAAAATGAAGTACAGTTTCCATCCAATGGCGCACTGATGAAAATGAATGAGAGTCGCTTTAATATCTGGCCTGCTCCAGGAAGGAGAGCTGGCACTTAGCATGGAGCATAAAAGGAGAAGGTGCATTGCCTCTTTGCATGCATTCACAAATCAGGGCAAAGTGTGATGGACTGAGAGAGGGAAGGAAAGAAGACAGCCTTATTGCTTTGTGTGGCTGATCTTGCAAGGCTGACAGTCTGTGTCCACAGAGTGTGAATTTGTTATGGCACAGAAAGCTTAGCAGCTGCTCGACGCTAATTATGGGCCTCAGGTGAGTTGGCAGCTGATGCTTTCTCAGACACCTGAACAACTCAAGTCAGAGTAAAGTCATCATCAGAGTACTGGAGGAGAACTTATTTAAACCAGCTTTAAATGCAAACATGTATCATCCTGCAGCAAAATAAAAGACTGAGCTTACTGTCACTTCTTCTGTGCTGTATGTCTTTATCAGTGTGTAACCATGGTTACAAGGTTGTTTCGGCTCCATGCTCCCGTCGAGTCCTCTCTCTGCATTAATGAAAAAAGGTGTCACCTCTCACCTCATCAGATCAGGTTTATTTTCATCTTTGAAATATTAAGATTAGATCTTACTTCTCATCTGAATACCGTTAAAGTAACAAATGTGTGACAAAGAAAATGTCCAAAATGTGTCCCAAAACACAACCTGCATGCACAATTGTAAATGCAAAAAGCGGGTGTGATAACAAAAAAGAAGAATGCAAGTCTATCCTCATGTCACACCTGTTGCGTAGGCCAAGAACATAATTTTATGGTGATAGCAGACATCACCCGTACATCTGCCAATAAGTCTACAGAGCTACGGGGCTGCATTACAAAAGAAGCGTGGGCAAGCACAACATAAAACCACATACAACAAAAGTGAACACCGTCCCTTGACAATAAACGCGAAACACAAATTACATTGCATGGACTACAGCAACACTAGAAGATACGGAACTTCACAAATAGCATATTCAATAACAAATCACAACATCAGCCATCTAGACATCAGGGTAATGCTGGGCATGCTGGGTAATTGTGGTAACTCACAAACGTTGACCACTATAACGACAGCATCACCGTACAGCAATTCTGCGATAATCGATACATTACAGGACGATCATTTAATTATGTATCACAATCTATTACTATCTGTAAAACTGAGGAGTACAAAATATCCCCTAGCTCGGGCTAACTAGTCACATGCTACTATTTACCTCCAGTTGACTTTACACCCGACTGATGCTGGATCGGTCGGTTCATACAAACTCAAACCGGATGAAGCGTGGACACCGTACCGGCAAAACTAGGAACGTACCCAACCCTGACAACAATTGTTGCTCAATTTGAAATAACATTTATTTTCATCAGAATCCGACATGAGTAGCCTGTCACCAAGACAAAAAACATGAAATACAGAGACAGTTGTTGTTGTTCACCTCAGATAGATGGCAAGTACTGATAGTCAGCCAATGTGATGCTATGTAATTAGCCCATAGCCAGAGTGTTGCAGTCTATTAGTTACATTATTGCGTGATGTGCGTAGGGGTAGGTTTTGGGAGTTTTTACATTCGGTGTACCAAAGACAAAAGTTGATTTCGCCACATCATTTGGTACATCATGTTTCCCTGAGGCAAAGTTTTCGTTCTGGCAACGCAAACACAAGTACAAAACATCATGCACTGACCACAATTTCAAACCATTTCGTCAACTCATTTTCTGTTGCTACCAAATGAATGGAACCTGACAGAGCAGTGCGTGTGAGCAGAACAAAATACATAATTGCTTATTTGCTCTCAAAATTGCGTAGAGTCAAATAAATTGCATATGCTGAAAACCATAATAAGCTTTCTAATCGAGTATGACCTTTCCTGTGTGGGTGTATGTTTTTTGTCTGTGTAAAAGAGAACAGAGGAAAAGACGGAGAGAGAGAGAGGAGAAAGAAGTAATACTGTTTTGTATCCACTACCCTGTTGCCCTGTGGCGATGACATGGTCTGGAGGAGTTTCTCCATTAGTACGCACTGACCTAATGTAATAAACATCCAGGGCTGATTCCTCCCAGAGCATGGGTACTTTATCACAGATGATAAACCCTGTTCTGGTAAGGCTGGCAGGGAGGGCTAGAGAAGGAGGGGCGAGTGGGTCTAGGAGGGATGCTTAGAGGGTGAGCACAGCCATTACAAAGGGCAGAGATGGGCTGTCAAGCCTTTGCGTCAACCTCAACCCCCCCCCTTCACTCGCTCTGTCTGCATTCTGCTTCAGTTGTCAGGAAAATTGGCAAGCAGTGGGAATGAAAAAAGCGGATCAAGTTGAGCAAGCTCCCAACTCGGAGGCCATGCTCAGGCGTTGGAAAAGAAAAGAAAAGTCAAGGTCCTCCCACTTCACAAAACAAGTGGAGAGGGAAAAGAGAAGGAGAAACAGACAGGTTATTTTTAGACCAGCCTTTACAGCTGTGAATATTTCAACAAAAAAGTTGTCAGTTTTGACTGTGCTGGTATTAACATCTGAGCAACTCATGACCATAAAAGGAATCATGAAACATGACGAGCGCAGATTACATTACAGTTTCTGTGGCGAGAAGTTTAATTCTCTTGAAGACAGCTGAGTTGTGTTCAAATGGATTAATATTGACCAGGGGTGGGTGGTTCTGTTCTGTCCCTTGAGCAGCTGAAATTCACAGTAAACTGTCCTCTACATGAATGCTAAATGAGCTGTTGAACAATTATCACACCGCTCATCTCTCCTTTGTGCCTCTTGCTCTACCAACTGAGGCTGTGATACAAAGTGTGTGGTATCTGTCAGGAAGGGAAGGTGTTTATCTTACATGGGATTTTGCCAGTATGTGCACAAGGAGAAAAGAGGTTTAAGCTCACAAACCTGAGGCACAGTCTGAACTTTACTCACACACACACACACACACATCTTCGCTCATTCTTTGAGCACTGTATCAATAAAAAACACTGTTGCCTTGTGCTGCTAAAGCCTGACCCTTAGTCCTATAAAAACTAGCCAGGTGGGCTCAGTGTAAAAGCAAAGGAGGATTTTGTGTCTCAGTGTTGCTACAGCAACACTGAGCTTTAGTGATTAGTGATTAATATACCTCCCACAGTGTGCTCTCATTTATCAGACAGCTAGTGAGAACCGTGGGAACCTCTACGATTCGGTCAAGTACTGGACTGTGCTGTGTTAACTTACCCTGAGTCCACTCACAGGAAGACATTAAACATACATATTATTGAACACAGCTTCTCTGCTGTTTTGATTTTTCACTGTCAGGGTTACTTCACTGCCATACTACAGCTTTGTTTCAGTGTGAAAAGATAAAATGATTCCTCCAAACATTTGAAAGCGATGGAAATTGTTATTACCTCTGCCAAGAGGGGTATGAGTCCAGCCAATTTCTTTTGACTGGTTGGTTGGTTGGTTGGTTGGTTGTGTTGGTTGGTTGGTTGATTGGTTGGATGGTTGGTTGGTTGGTTGGTTGGTTGGTTGGTTGGTTGGTTGGTTGGTTGGATGGTTGGTTGGTTGGTTTGTTGGTTGGTTGGTTGATTGGTTGGATTGTTGGTTGGTTGGTTGGTTGGTTGGTTGGTTGGTTGGTTGGTTGGTTGGTTGGATCGTTGGTTGGTTGGTTGGTTGGTTGGATGATTGGTTGATTGACTGAGTCCAGTTTCCAAAAAGAAACTAAGCGACCGGATC
>OMLP01045947.1:24399-52565 GCA_900302685.1 Spondyliosoma cantharus
AGGATGAACAGTTTCAATGAAAATTAGATTGGCCCAGAACAGACCCCAAAATGTTTTGATGCCAATCTGAAAAAAGGGACAAATTCAGGATTGCTTTTCCTCACTTTCTCCAACAGTGCAATTTTTAACATATTTTTCAATTAATCAACTAACAATCCAAGGGTCTTGATAAAAAAACAGGCAGAATTTATGTGTGAGAACAATTTGATGTGGATCTTTATAAATATCTGGATGTGGCCAGATTAAACATAGGCTTGATTAAATTGAAGGCAAGTGTTGGGCCTTTGTGGAGGTTTACGCTCACGTCATTCTTGTTCATATTACAGTAATGTGTTAAAAGGAAAAAAACAGGCCTGGAACAACGGTGATTACATTAGTAGGTTTGTCCAAGGTGGAGTCTTTGCTCAGATATAACTCGGAGCGTGCCTCTCTGTACAGTGATGTTTCAGTGAAATGAAAACTGACAGAGAGCCCGGAGCTGAAAGTGGATTCCCACACATTACACACCAGCGCTTAAGGTGTGCACTCAAGGACCATGAGGTGTGCAGGTAAGATTGTTGTCGACCCCTCCCATCCCGGACACAAACTTTTTGAGACTCTCCCCTCTGGCAGGAGGCTTTGGTCCATCAGGAAAAAAACTCTCACCAAAAGAACAGTTTCTTCCCATCTGCAAATGGCCTCATTCACAAGGCCCGTGACCCCCACTGACACTGAACCGCCTCCCTCCCCCTTCACTTACATTAATGTAAAGTTTTATTTTGCACACTGCAATATTCATCTCTACTGTGACCTTGCACACTCCATGTCAAACATTTTGCATTCCTGAATAAATCTGCACAGTCATTCATCTATTAAAAATAACAGTCACACTTGAACATAGTGTTCTACTGGCTTTTTTATGTTTATATTTTTGTTCACTTGCGTGTTATTCTCTATTCTATATTTTTATTGTTTTATTTTGCTTGTCATTGTCTGCTCTTTATTTTTTTAAATTATATCTTTAAATCATTTTTAGTAACATTTGTTGTTTAGCACCTATAGTACAGACCATACCAAATTCCTTGTATGTGAAAACTTACTTGGCAATAAAACCGATTCCTGATTCTGATTCTGATTCTGATTAACTGATGGCATCTGATAAACGCCCAGGATGTCTAGGTTTCACTCAGTTCTGGCTTTCCAAAGGAGGCCGTAATGGTTTGTATTATTCCTGGTGAGAGCCGGGGTGGGTAATTAGAGTTGGATGGTGCCAGGTAATACATTGTGGTAAACCCATTAGGAGCCATTGGTAACTGATTGTCTGATAGGGGGCCAATGCCCTGGAGGAGTTCACTCCTAATGGGATTGGCTGAGTATTCTCAACCCCCGTGCGTGTGCGTTTGCTGTTGTACTGCATGTGTGCAGCCAACACAAGCAAAGGATAGCCTTGAACTTTTGCTCCTTTAAATACACGGCAAGCTGACAGTGAGGGAGATTAGGAGGACCGAAAGATGTAATTAAATGGATTGCCATGGAGGCAAAAGTGGAGGAGCAAAGGATGTTCAGGTCGGAGAAGGCTGTGCGTGTGTTTGTCTATGCGTGCACGGACGTGGGGATTTGTTGCCCCTGAAAGGATAATAAAATCCAGCAATATAATCTGTGATTAAAAGTTCTCTCGAAAGTTACCCTGTGCCTGTACATTAAGACACAGACAAAAAGGCCATTTATACCTTAGAAAATTAAGCAAACACTCAGTCGTTTGCTTACTTGTACAATTTTGTCTGCAATTTTAAATCGCACTAAGAAAATAGCCTTTCACCTAACTTGACATAGAGCCATCTGAAACACAGCCAAGTTTAGAAGAGGCAACAGAAATGTATTTACTCTCGCCTGTGTGTGTTCATTTGATAACACTTTATGTGTATAGTTCACCAACGGAAAGTTTACAGAGTATCTGTAAAATTTCAACAGCTTAACCGACAATTTTAGAGTTTCACTAACAGAACTGGTGGTAATATCAAAAAGGCAAGTGAAAATGCAACTACAGTGGTCAGTGCAGAGTGAAATCCACTTCAGGAGGTTGTTTGAGGCACATATCAGCTCAATGTTTAAAAGCAGCTTGACAAAAAAACCAAAAACTTTTGTCTTGCTCATTGATCATACATCCGTTCAGGCTAGTTTAGGAATAGTAATAGATAGAAGGATGCTACCTACTGTAGCTTCTTCTGGTGTGTTCCAACATCCTCAAGACTGGTATCAAATAGGCAATCAGAGTTCTGATCTGATACATGTGGAAAAGTGTAAACAGACAGAAGGGGGAGAAGGGCATAATGTCAGATTCAAACTCGAACTCGAGCTATTAGAATGATAAGAATTTACAGCATTACTACAGTTTTACAAAATTGCTATAACACCGTATTTACAAAGTCAGTACATTTGACAGTCTACATTTATTATACATCTACAAAGCTCTCAAAATCTGCCACTACTTGAAATCAGAGAAACTACTGCTGACACTATCATAATAAAGTCTGACAGTGTGATTACACATTATTAGTTAGACTGCCATGATAGATTATGTCTTCTAAACTTACGTCAGAACTTCATAACAGACTCTAACAAACTTGGCATTACAAGTGACCAATCAACCAAATGACACTTAATCACAACAGTCATAATCATTCATAGAGTTTAATTGATGTTCCTGTCAGTGTGTTAATGTTATGACAGCGTTATGGCAGCTGTACGCATGTCCCTTCAGATGAAGCGCTGCCCAACAGCTCAATGCTAAAAACCAGCGAAAGGCTCCCTGTGCCAGACTTTTTACTGTGATTCCAACAAATCTGACGCCATGCCGAGAGAGACGGGTGCACTTCCTGCTGATGTATTTTAATTTTCATACATCTTCTGACAAATCCCAGGGGATACAGGCCATTAGGAACCTGGGCTAAAGGTACTATACATGAATGCTAAATGAGCTGTTAAATAAAATCACCCTCCTCGTATTTCCTATCTGGGGAGCTTGGCACACCCTGTCCTACAGTGACATATTGCTACAGCCTCGCTGTCTATGTTGTGCATACATTACCTCTTTATGCTCTAGTGATCAAGCAGTCATGCTTTATGTTTAAAGTGATAGAATTATGGATGAAAATGTGTGTTATACATGTTAAAATGTAACTGTGTTAATTTACATTTATACTAGTACAGAGCCTTTCAAAACAGGCTGTTCAAAAAGGGGTCCATTGCTGGGGCTGAGGTATTGCTGCTTGTTGAGAAAAGCTAAATCAAACAAAACCACACCTGACACTGTGCTTCCATGGGTACTGGGCAATACACCTGCCATGACTTATTTGCATCCCCCAGCAGAGCCTACGTGTGTGCATCATTTGCGATGTTGGGCACAGATTATCTAGAATTGTGAGAGGTTTACTGATCCAGTCTTAAGCCTCCTGAACTGCTCGCAGACTCACTGGGGCCACCCCGATAATATCAAACATGTCTGATATTCTAAGATTCAAAATTTCGACTATTACATCTGTACTTCCCAAGCTGTGACCACAACAAACAATGCTCGAGGCATCCTGTAGCAGCTGACAGTGCTGCCAAGCCACGGTAAAGATTGCTGCCCTTCAGGCTCACGCTAGCTAACGTACAACTGTTCAAGCAAACTTTAAATCTCACATCCAGTTCTAGCTGAAGAACAGAAAACCTGTGTTGACATCCTCTCCACACTCATCCAGAGTTGTTTAACCTACTGCTTTTGATTTTTTTTATCACTGCAATGCATAACTACAGCTGGTTGTTGCACCAGGCTAATCTCTGAGATGACCCATGAGATCACGTGAAAGGGTGTATTACTCCCTCATGTATGACTACCTTATCCGTACTGTGTGTGTCGGCTATCATTTTAAAATCTTGTAATGTGTGCATGTTTAAGATTAGACAGAAGAAAAACACATCCCGATTTCAAAATGGGGTTCAGATTTTAAGTCTGCAGAGTCAAGAAGCCAAAGTGCTGGAGCCCCAACCCTACTGCTGCACAGAGCAGTGTGAGCTGTTTAATCAAAAGTTATCAATATTGTGTCTCTCATGTTCCAGCCGCACTCGCAAATTCAACACCGCTCTTCCTTGAGCCAAGTGTGAAGTAGACCAGATGAACTACTCTCAAGAGAACAACATGCAGACAGACTGACAGATTTCTTACTTAATAGTTTCTATACATTAAAGCCAATTACTCTCGACAACGTCTCATTCACATGTTAATTCATTTTCACATCACAATTTTTGTTCATATGAGAAAATATCCAATCACGTGAAAATGTGGAAATGCACATCTCTCTATAAAAGCAAGAAATCTCTGTCTGTCTGTGTGTCTGTCTGTGTGTGTGTGCCTCAAATATCTCTGCACATCAGGATCAGACTGACCTGAGATTTTCAACATGGCTGCTGCATGGTTTAAGGGTGTACAACTTCGGATTTGTTTGGACTACAAAGATACCATTAATAAATGATTTCATAAATCCTTCACAAATTCCGCTAGCATTGCCAACCATAGCCACGTGCGCACCAGAGCCAATCACTGCAGAGCCCACCCCCACGACACACCTTAAGAAACAAGCAACGTGAGCTGGACCAGGATTTTGCCGGCGGTTCGGTCCCGTTCTGTGCATCTAAACTGACTGTTGTGGATTAATGAGACTGAACGAGTCCGGACTGAGCATGTTCCGGCCTGAGGAGATCCGGATACGCGATGACAACAAACTGGAATCGGAATCTGTGGATGTTCGTGAGTTGCTAACTGCTAGCCCACCCCTACACCCCACTTCCTGAGTCGACGGACGTGCCGGTGCGTCCAAAACCGGATTTACGATAAATAATGTCCGCCACACTTTTTCGTGAACATTGCCGTCACGTTTGCTGTGCGTTTGGTGCAGGAAGAAACGGTAAAAAAAAAAGGCTTTTCTCTCGAAAGCAAGCTAAAAACACATTCCTATTGGTGGAAAAAGGCACCACACCAAGCAAACCACGTGATTTGGTTGCTGGGGAACAGGGGGAAGTTGTGGGAGGGACGGCGACAGTGACGGTGATAAAGACAGTGATAGAGATAGCAAGTTTTGAGAGTTGAGAGATTTGTGACATATAGCGTGTTTGGAGTTCATAGTTAGTGTGTTATGTAGTGTTTGGTGTAGTGGAGTAATTTTTTTGTTTTGTGAGTCCAAACAACGAGGAGACTGCTGAATGTGGAGCAGGCAGTGCGGCTCTTCATTGAGCTGAGGGAGACCTGAGCCAGAGACATTGCCTGCATTTAAATGAACAAACAGTTAAACAGTTACATATAACTTTGTACATTTCGAAAACTTATGCACAACTTTCGCAAACAACAATTTACATTTGTATTATAAGCAATAAAAATGGTTTGTTAAACATATTTGTGGTTTTCACAGTAAAAAATCTAACTTTTTCCTACTCAGGTTTTATGTTTTTTGTGATTTTAGGTCCATTGTGTTAATACAGTTTGTCAAAATGAAATAATAACTGTACAGTCACACATGTGAGGTTGTGCTGAAAATAATGACACCAAACAAGGCAAGGTAAACAGTTTTTAAGGTAAAATATAAATCAAAGATAGTCAAAAATGGTCAATTATGTCCCTGATGTCTCACCTTCAAACACAGCCTCATTTGGCCATCCATGAAAAAGCTACTTAACCTCCCACTTTTCTATAGGAATACTTCCTACCGGCAATGCACTAGTTTAAATAAGCACATTTCACGTGATTTCATGTGCAGTGCATTGCTTACTCATTTGGAAATTCTAATCCATAGGTGAAAAAAGGCTATCATGTATGAAAGTATGTAATACACATGTGAAAAATGTAACTCTTGCATGTAAAACTGTTGTTCATGTGTGACAGTAGCCAATCAAATGTGAGAATATTTCATTCAATATTTGATGCTTTAATTAACTAAGTTGACCCGTTTGGTTTGTATTTTAACCAGATCTGTATATTTGTACTTCCATGGTTGAATCTCGGTATCATTTTTGAATGAAAGTCACCCTCAACTATCTATACAAGGAACTTAAATAAGAGGTTGAAATGAAATTGAAAAATGTAGACGTGAAAACGCAAATTTCAACTTTCAAAGAGGATGCATGATTTCTTTAATTTCTTTTTCCAAAGCCACAGAGAATGTCTTTCATCGCCCACTGCTCGTTTATTATTACCGTTTGTGTTTTTTTTATATATATATATAAATATGAAAGGAATATGGATTTAGTCCTGCTCATGACTTTTTCAGAAGAAAAATTTTAAAAGAAGAAAAAATGTTTTGAAGAATTCTGCAACATGAAACTCCTTATAAAAGTGCTGTGAATCTGAGAGGCATCGTACAAACTTCTGAACAAACACAGATACCTCTGGTTTAGGTTGCAAAAAAAGATGCAAAGCTGCCCGTGTTTTCATTGTGCTCAGTGTCAGTCGCTGAACATCAATAATTAAAGGTTTATGAAAACGACCTTTGGCGTGATTAGACTTTCACAGTGCTGATGCGATCTCCAGTGACTTTTATTCAATGCTGTTCTCAACTTTGAAAGGCCGCTCTCAAAGCTTGAAAGTGCGAATACGAGCTAACTTGGCCTTGAACTTAATACTTGCTCGCTCTCTTTCTCTCTATCTCTCGCTGGCTCTCTGCCTCTCTCCCTACGTCTACCCATCTAACCACACATCAAAGCACAGGCTGTTAAAGCCCTGTGGTGAGCGCTCCAGAGGCCCGGCGTAGTGCACATTCACCGAGGTGTCTGCATGTGAGAGAAGTTTAGAGAATCACCGGGACTTTCAACAACTTAAAATCTTGTGTAAGTGGGATTATCATTTCTAATTCTCTTTTATATCCCTGAGTTGGACAGCGATGTTGGCCTAATACCAATCAAAACAACCGATTGTTGAGTCGGCGGATAACTTTATTCTCCAGGCGGTATCACAGCCTACAAAGGAAACTGGACTGGCAGAATTTCCGCAGAATAAAGCTATTCAGACACCGGAGCCAGGGAGTGCAGGTTAATTGTAGCCAGGTTTATATCATTACATTTTTCAAGGGTGTTAATGAAACATTTTTGCCATCATTTCTAATTGGTGGCTTGTCTTTTGTTGATGAGCGATGCACGTTCCTGCATTCTCCACAGGTTGGTGCTGGGCAGTGTATTGAGAAAGAGCTGCAATACTCTGAAATAAAACAAAAATATTTTATTTTCCCTCTCGCTCCCTGTCCGTAACCCATCTCTGCTTAAAGCGATTCATAAAGCATTTTGATGGAAAAGGACCTCACGACAATTGCATTTCGAGATTGCGTACAGATACAAGTAACCGGAAGGCATCAGAACACGGTGTAAGAAACATATAGTAATCAGGCAACGGATGAGGAAAGATTTTCTTTCTGCTACAGATTTTAGAGCCAGGCTGATAATGAAAAAGTCTACCTGCACTCGGAAAATGTTATACTGTTCATTTCAAGGAGGATGACTATTATCATACAGCGCATAGTGTCCAATTAACGGCTTCGTGTTTTAATATTTGATGTTTTTGTAATTGTCTAGATATGGTGGGTGTGAAAATATACAGCATACGGGTAAAACAAGCGAAGCAAGGAAGGTATTAAAGTCCTCATGTGTGCCTCGAGGCCTGCATAATCTCCAACTCTTGAAATATTCCTTTAAATTGCCTTTCATAAGCATTATTACGTTAACCAAACAACAACAAGAGACAAGAGGAGATAAAATGCATTCCCCGTGCACATCCATTTATGACGCATTTGATGAATGTAAAAAACCTCACCATATGGACACATAATAACACCTTCAGTCATATTTCTGTGCCCTTTTGCAACAATAACTCCTGTATAGTGTATGCAACACGTCCTTGTATCGTCCACGAAAAATGACACATATCATCGTTCCCAAAACAACACGACCAAACACAGAGGGTGCCTTTACTGCTCTGAAGCTGTATGTTTCCGGCAGAGCATTGTGGATAACAATGCAGTCGAGCGCGTTTGTTGTGTGAGGGGGCTGAGTGTCTGGGAGAAGTACCAGCATGCTGCCACAGCCACAGAAAAGTACATGGTGTTGGGAGCACTATAGTTGGCTGTAAAGTATATGGATAAGCTTAGATTGCCGAATAATAGTCAAGCTACTCAAGGCTGTGTATTGTGTTTGCTGCGTCAGAGGAGAAAAATAAAGTTTGTGTTAATGCAGCCGTTACTATGATGTCCATCCATCTCCTTTGCTTATCCTGGGTGGGCTCGTGGTGGCAGCAGGGTTAGCAGGGTAATTCCAGACATTCTTATCCCCTGCAACACTTTTTAGCTCTTCATGCTGGATCCCAGAGGCATTCCCAGGCCAGATGAGATGCATAAACCCTCCAGCGATTTCTGGGTCTACCTCAGGGTCCACTCCCTGTTGGTTGTGCCCCTCCAAAGGGAGGCAGCAAGGAGGCATCCTAATCAGATACCCAAACCACCTCAACTGGCTCCTTTTCGACAAGACGGAGCAGCAGCTCTACTCTCTTCGGATGTCCAGGCTCCTCACTCCATTGCTGAGCCCAGCCATCCTACAGAGGGAAACTAATTTGCCCGATTGTATCCACGATTTTCTTTCTTTTGGTCACTACCCAGAGCTCAGGTGAAGTTTGGTCCGGTAAATTGAAAGCTTTGCCTTCCATCTCAGCTCACTCTTCACTACAAGCGTCCAGCCTCAGACTCCCCTTTCCTGTCACTCTTGAACGAGACCCCAAGATACTTGAACTCCTTCGCTCGGGGGCTTTGATGGCTTCCTGCATTGTTCACAGCAGAGCTGGTCCAGACTGTGTGAAGCTAGTTACAAGGTACATGACATGCCGAAGTCATAACCAAAGAGGTCTCCTCTAGAATGTAGTCTACCCTGTGGAGTGGGACTGCATGTGCAACTGGGTGAAAAGTCATTCATGGGGAAAAAGTGGTACGAATCAGATCACATGGAGTTTGAATCAGAAGAGGGCACGTGATCTACTCTGCCGTGAGGACAGGCTGAGTAGATCATTGGGATGTAGTCTGATGGTAGTCAGAACTGTGTACTCTGGATTTAAACAATCATCAAGTATTATTGTATCTCATGATAGCTTTTACAGAGCAATATCTTTTATATATTTATCAAATTGTAGAGATCTTAGACGACGTTGTTTAGATATTTAAAACACATGTCGACTTATTCATTGTGTCCTCACAAAACTTTCTGTGTGCTCTAAAAAAGCCTGTGCCTGCTGACTTACGCATATCAACTTGATTTGCTGCATTTGTAGAGAAAAACATCAGTCAGTTGACTGCATTTTGCCTGCATCTTTAGACGGCCGAAAATAGCCAAAACATTCCTAAAATCTTCAGAATGCTCTTCAGACTTTCAAAATCCCCTGGGAGTGGAATGTATTTTTAGTAATAAGAGATACGTTTTCTGTTTCTGAGCAGCAACAAAAGGTAAATTATATCAAAGACACTAGAGCGACCGCGGTTGTTATGTATTTTTCATGTGGTTTATCTTGGGCTTCTGTCTTAAAGCTGAGGGGTGCTGCGCTTGCAGTGACCAGCAGCAGGTTTTTCAGAGTGTTTTACTGCGGTGATATTGTGTTATTGATGTTTTGTTGCTGCCTACTGTAAGAAAAAAATAAATGTGCCTTCAAGGGATAACAGCAGTGTGAAGTGAAAAAAACGGCTTTAAAGTATCTTGTTACCTTGACATTTCAATATAATCGTTTGGAAATGTTATTACAGAGTGATGATTAAAAGGTTTCCACTACATCAAAACACAATTAAGTTACAGCTTAAATAGAATTCACTTCAGTTATTTTACATGTCAAAATCAAGCTCTGCATCAGAAAGACATCTCTGCTAAAGTTTCTAAATGTTCCAAAAGGTTCGAAGGTTCATTTAATTTCCCAAGGCTTATACAACGAAATTTATGGTGTAGCCCCTTTTTGCTTCACAAGAAAAAAAAACATGTTTTGTTTTGTTGTGTCAAAAAAACTGCTTCATAGTCTGTTGGATACTTCGGTATCAATTTGCAAGATTGTCGATTTCATCCTGATGTGAGCTCTCATTTTGTTCATAATGCCGCTGATAATGGTGGCGTTGTCCGCATGCTTTGTGTGTGAAGAGGAGGGGGCTGAGCACACAGCCCTGGGCAGCTCCCATGTTGAGCACTAAAGTAGAGGAGGTGTGACTGCCAATCCGAACTGTCTGGGGTCTGTTTGTGAGTTAGTCCAATGCCCAGTTACAGAGTGTGTTACTCAAACTCAAGAGTGTTAAGTTTTACAATCAGTTTTTCAATCAGTTATAATGGGGACAAGTATCATTTTTGACTCCACGTCCTGATTATGGCTGTTTGCAATCTTGTTTTCTCAAGATTACAACTTAATTTTCTATTTGCTCTCGATCTCAATATAAAAAGTAATTGTGTGTGTGTGTGTGTGTGTGTGTGTGTGTGTGTGTGTGTGTGTGTGTGTGTATGAGAGAGAGAGCGAGAGCGAGAGCGAGAGAGAGAGAGAACACAAACACTTAAAGTCCTTTAAACTCCCGTGCGTCATAAAGAAAATAATACCGTTGTGCTTTCTGTAACAACATGCCATTGAAACCTGAAACATGCGTCAGTGGGAAGGTTTTCTTGATGGACAAATGGATTTTTGAAGACCAAGCTGCTGAAGGACAACAATATAAGAGACAAAGTCTCCCGGTAGAATGAACATATAAAATATATATAAAACTCTTTTCTACATTGTATTTTAATTGGTCAAAGCCTGCGGTTCCTGTCATTCCTGGATAATCTAATTCAGACTTTAAACAGAAAGGGGCAGTTTGACTTTAATCTTCTATATCCCTGCTGCCACGGTTTTAATTCAAGAAAAATATAAATGTACTTCTCCAATTTTATCACATTAGAGTGAAGCTACAGGGTACTGCTGATCTCAGATCCCTATATGTTGAAAATGTTTATTCAAGCTTGCGCTGTAGTAGCTATAAGGAAAGCTATACTGGTCAGCATGTCCACCATGCCATGAAATTGTGTCCAGATTCCCATGGTGCCAAGAGGATGAATTGATAGGACTTTCGTGATCAAGTAGCTTTCTCTCCAACCACCACAGGAGGCTGACATCTGGGGTTTAAAACAATATGATTTCACTATTTACTACCATCAATTACTGGATGGATTGCCATAAATTTGATACATACGTCGATGTCTCCCTCAAGATGAATTGTGACAGCTTTGGTTTACGATTTATCTAGCTCCACCAAATACCTGCAAAGTTAATGACACTGACATCAGCTAACACTGCACTCTGCATTAGTGTTAAATATTTGCATGCTAGTTAATAATAATAATAATAATAATAATAATAATAATAATAATATGCTACACTGATGCTGCTTTCCAAACCACTATAATTTCTGACAACCTATTAGACGATATACAATGGACAGTCACTCAAAGTCATAATTTCTTGAGGCCCATCCATCCACCCCAACCCATTATATCTGGTCAATATCAATAGGTTAGTATTTCACTGTTAGCCTGAAAAGTTAGCAACTACCTCAAAACGAGGCAATACCTAAACACTTCAGAACCACTAGAATGTCTTCAGACTGCTAGTATTGTTAATGTGTAAAAGCTTTAGACACTGAGAAGGAATGTGATTCAAGGCTTCAATGGTGACCATTGGTTTGGTTTGATCGATGCTTTTATTTTTGTGTTTCCACATCTTTCTTCCGTTAGATGTTGCTTTTAATGTACAAGGTGTCACTTTAAAGGTCCAGTTTGCAATACAGTTGATTGTTGAGTCTCATTCCCAACTCACTGGCGCTTGGGGTTGGTCGGTCAGGCCTGCTACCAGTTGGGAAACCATAAAGCATTTGTACAGTATTTGGCGAGTTTGGAATGTGATTCAGTAATCAACTATCTTAATCTTATCTTTTGCCAGCAATGACCAAGTTTAACACAACTAAATCAGCAAAGGCAAATACACCAAACACCATAATACGAATAAACCGTATGAATTGCTGATAAAGATTTAAAGTAAGAATTAAAGTACAAAAACCCCAGAACACAACCTATTCTTCATGAATCTTGGTAGCATGTTGGTAATACTGAGCCAAATTTGTATTCAGACACCAGTTTGTGCTCTCAGACATTTTGAAATTAATATGGCAGTGTGACCTGACTGGTGATCTCAGACCACCACTGATGAAAGCTTTATGGGCACGGGTCCTGACTCCCCCACATCATTGAGTGGAACAACTGCACGTTATGTAGCATTTGATACTGACACGGTGGCTACGTTTTACAGCACATAAAGCAGCATCAATAATTTCAAGCAGTTAAGTCACGATCCGGCGAGTTTTATTTCCCTGAGTCATTATTATCCCCATGTGTTTACTTAACACTATTTTTACATGATATATAACTGGAAGGGAGCAGAAAAAGAGCAATCTAAATTGAGTATAAATTAGGTCTGAAAGCCAATAAACGCAATGATGACTTTTCCATCTTGTAAAAGGAAGTGCAGCACATGTGGGGCTCCCTCTGGCAGGGATAGGAATAGTTTTTATTGTAGCACATAGTGAAACTAATAGCCTTCCTGTTATGATGATGATTATATTTGAGCAAGGACTTTTTCTGTTACAGAGTTAAAATTAATGAGCTGCCCCACTCTGACTTTTCAGTTGACAGGGGTGAATGGTTTGACCTATGCCAGTAAACTGCAGATCGTCCGGGCAATATCTTCCGAGTGTTTACACAACACAGACAGACAAAGCGGCTTAACAGGCAAAGCGAACATTGGAGGCAGGGGATGGCGGATGAATGGGATAAAACGATGGAGTGATGAAGGCTCAGGAACACATGAGAGAGGTGACAGAGTGCCCTTATATGACAGAAAACGTCAAGTGCCGCTCAGAGAGTACCATTCGCAAATGATACTTGAACACGTTGCCCAAATGAACAGAGTGACGCCGAGTGAACTGAGTAACAGAAAGCTCATTATTGATGACACCGAGCCGCGAGCAACAGCAGACGACATTCAATCACACAAACAAGCTCTCTCCCGTTCTTTCTCTTTCCTTGCTTTTTTATAAGACAAGAATGTTTTTTTCGTGTCTCGATTACAATTATTCTCACTTCGTCTCCAGAGTGAGAATAATTACAATCTGGCTGACCCCAATAATCCCAACCCTAACACTAGCCCCTAACCCCCTTACCCTAACCCTGATCCCTTACCCATAACTCTAACCCTGACCCATGACCATAACCTTGACCCTAACCCTGGCACCGAACCCTAACCCTTTCGCAAATGCTTTTACCCAGGGTTCCTTACCTGACGCTCTGCATCTGTAATATATCTGGATCTGTAGCATTGAGTGAGGCCACAAAGCTTCCCACAGGAATGTTTTCCATCCTGGTGACTGTCAGGGGGTCGGGAAAGAAGACAGGGCCCTCGTTGATGTCCAGGACCGTGACATGGACGGTGGCTGTGGAGCTAGGGCCGTAGCCAACGTCAAAAACCAGAGGATCCTCATTTTCTACCTTGATGAGTAGTGTGTGGAACGCCGTGGCCTCGTAGTCCAGAGGCTGAATTGGGAAAATTATTGGGAAGGTAAGGGGAGGGTTATCATGTTACCTAATGCAGTATATGAGGCATATGATGCATAAGGCTTGGAAAATACTTTACCTTGACAACAGAGAGCATTCCTTCGTTATTGTCTGGGTTGGTTTGGATCTCAAAGCTCTGTGCGGGATCTCCATTAATTATAGAATAGAGAGCTCTCCCCGCTCCTGTGGCTGGGTCATCTCTGTCGATCACGGTCAGGTTGACCACCACACCCGTCGAGCCCTCATATACGTACGCCTCAAACTGAGAAGACAGACAGACAAGTCGCCGTCAGTAAGCCAGATGAACTGCAAATACCTTCAGGTAGAGACGATTAAAGAACAAGGACTCTGGCAGAGAGGAGACAGCAGATGAAAACGTTGTTAGGAGCTGATTTAGGTAAGTGTAAAGGTGTCTTCAGACTGAATGTGAGGTGAATTCAAAGGCAGCACTAAAGTCAGTAGAAAGGCACGAGTGGATAAGACATGAGTTAAGGAAGAGCTGTCTGACCAAGATGTTAATATTTCAAACTTGAGTGAAGGATTTGGGCTTATTTCAAAACTGCACAAATGTACAGAGACAAGAGGAAAGGCACAGTGTGACGGATAAGAACTGAATTTCTGCACAGCTAAAGCATACATTGCCAAGGAAAGGAATATCTGTACCGCACATTAGTTGTTTGGAGTGAATAAATACATACTGCAGTAAAACTCAGCTTCTCCTTCAGTCTGATTGCACATACTGTATACTATGAGGTGCCTTGGGGAGTATTAGACCAGTAGTGGTGCGATGGAGAAATGTCAGTCCCCTTATTGTTTGTACTGCGCAGGTGTGTGAGCTTGCGGGTGGTGTGACACAAATTATTGCCATTCTAGCTATTCTGCTGGTGGCAGTAACACGCAAGCAAGTGTAAAAATGTGCTAACAAAGGCAAAGAAAAAGACTGCGAGCTAGCAGATATGGGCATAAACAATGTAGGATTTAAACATATATAAAAAAATGGCCTTGCAAATGTTGCATAAGGGGGGTTTACTCAATAATTTGTTAGACCTCGAGAATACATGTCGTTCAATGCATTGAGCGAATAGACTACGTGTGAATATAACTTCAGTTTGTTCATAAGAAAGACACGGTTCAGTCTTCCTCCTCGTTATACATTTCTACTTGGTCCCAGTCATTTTCAATGTATGAACCAAATTATCATCCTAAAGAAGCTAGAGAAGACATGTGAACAGCTAAAGAAAAGAAAGACCATTTAAAATCTCAAAAAGTGACAGTAAGTCAGTCAAATGTTCCGCAGTCAAATCCAATAAAGAAAAGCATTTGCCTCACATAAAGGACTACTAAACATATGAATGCATGGACAAACAGAAGAAACACTACACCTCCATCTGCGATTCCTCACAGTGCATCTCATTTATTTCTCAGTGTCAATCACTCCCCACCTCTGTGCTCATTGTTGGCAGCAGGACTCAATCAGATTCCTATCAACGCATGCCGAAATGGCTCCCACTAAAGACTACATTGTGAACAGGGGTACCATTGCAGAAGCAATTCTGTCTATGTGTGTGTATGTGTGTGTGTCAGGACCATTATGGTGTCAGAGCTTATAGTGTAATCTTTTAGACACAGAACACTCTGTTTAAGGATAGCGCTGGTCCAGCCTAGATTACTGTGTCTCCTGTCAGCCCACGGTATTGTTGTTTCACAGATTACCCTCTTACCGCCTTACACTGCCTGGCTCCTTACGTTCATCTGAAGAAAGACAAACATTGATTTCTTCTCTTTTCTCCTTTTTTTATTCATCCAAAGCTTATTCAAAGAAAAGCCCACTTTGAACCATTCACAGTCATTTAGGGCACACAGGATAGATACACAATGTTCTTGAAAGAAGTAGCTTGTGTTTGCACCCACGTAAGCATTGTTGGTCCTTTTGTCCTGCAAGCCCGTGGCAGTCATGTACAAAAGCATCACTGAGAAATTAAGTGGCGGTTGGAAGAACGAAAGTCCAAAAGTCATTCTTTAAACAAGTGTGCTGAAATAGAAATTAAAATGTGGACAACTATTGCCTCAACTTTAGCCGTTTCACTTCCTACGTGCCCCTTTTGCACATACTCAAAGACACACTGATCAGAAACAAACACATGTCATTGGCATTCCCATGCCCATTACTCTCCTCTGGACTTCAAACTACGGATAAGGCATGCACACACGCAGGAATGCACACACGCACGCATGCACACGCACACGCACACGCACACGCACGCACGCACACACACACACACGAAAATACAGTATAGACACAGACAACAGCCAGTTTGATTGGGTTTAATCATGTGGGGCAGTCATGCGGTTGGAGAAAACGCTGTATTTTCTGTGATGTGGCCACTGGGCTCCTGCCCTGCCACTGATAACGCCCCAATTCCACCTGGAGCACAAAGCAACCAGTCACCTGAAAGACTAGAAGGAAATGACTAACTATGAGATGGAGCTTTTGGCCTGAAATGACTTAAACACATTAAGAGAGAGGGGGAAAGGTAAGGGAAAGAGCAAAAAAAAAAAGTCTGCCTTCAAGTTTGCATTTATCCTTGTGTATGTGTGCCTGTGTGTGTGTGTGTGTGTGTGTGTGTGTGTGTGTGTGCGTGTGCGTGCGTGCGTGCATGCGTGTGTGTGTTGGCTGTTTTCTATCTGAAACCCTCAGCTTGCTTACTTACTTACTGGCCCCACTCTTAGAAAAAGATGACCACATGACCAGGACAGTGCACACGCACACGCACATTCATGCGTGTGTGTAAGAACACACACAAAACGATAGAACGATGGACAGACAGATGATATTGTTGGCCATAAATCAAAGATCCCCATCCTTGAGACATTTAAGAATCTGAGGAGAAAAAAAAACTACAGTGTGCCATTGATTTTCTTTCCCTTCTTCCATGTGCCAGGCTTTTTCAATAATCCGTCCCATAAATCTTCAAGGTAATGTCGAGCTTTCAAAAGATAATTGGGTGATTGTTATTTCAGTCAAAACAACTTGAGGAGAAAAGATAAACACATGGACAATGTCAGGTTTCAGTTGACAGTTGTAATGATACTGTAAAAAAAGCCCTAATTGTTGAGCTATTTATACCTATGATTGAGATGTTGGTTTTTTTGTTGTTGTTTGTTTTTACAGTGCAAAACAGGACGCTAAAGATTGATGTGCAAAACAACAAATGCTCTTTCTTAAAAACAAAAACAACACAAAAACAAGTAATTGCTTTTCATACAACACAGACCTGAATGAAAACCAGCGACGTCTGGATCAGTAGGAAAAAGGTTTATCACGCACCAGGCATTCAAAGCTGGATATAACTTGAAGACTTGTACTCGAGTGTAGTAATTGAAATGTATTTACCAGAGATTTCAACGATGATATAGGCACATTAATTACATCATATTATATGTCATTTCCTGTCACTACTTATATACCTGTGACGAGTGCCATTGTGTCACATACTACATTACACTCTGTAGACGGTCGAGTACAACCTTCTAGCCAATTAAACCCAGTGACTGTGGGTTACCGTTCACAAAGTCTGAGATGACAATATGTTTTACGGCTAATGGAAGCTGGAAATAGCTCAATAACTATTGGATGGATTGCCATAAATCTGATCTTTTATTTGCCATTCCTAAAAAATTATGAAAATTATCCTGAAAAGCCTGTCACAGTCAAGCCCAGAGAGAAATTCAAAGAGTACAGGTACGATTTAAGGTTAAAGTCTGAGCACTTACAGAGCTTCTGTCATTGATCTAATGCCGTTTGAACAGACTGAATATTTTTCTATTTTCCTCGCCGGAATTTTTATAATGCAAAAACTTATCCTACCAATGATTCTGTAACCGCCCTGTTAACTGGAAGACCCAATGGGTCCACATCATATAGTCGTACATGGTCCAAATTTAATAACCACATACATACACCATTTTGTGACCTCCGAACAGCCATGCTGGAGAGTAACAGAAGCATTAAACTCATTACAGTTCTTGTTTCCTTATTTACATTAATATTGTGCATAAAAAATAGACGTGATCTTATATAATTTCCACGCTTATGGCTTTAAAACCAATTAACTATATATTCATGGATTAAATCTCATTAATGACATGATGTGTCAATCATCCAGAGGCTGGCGTGTAAGTGGCTCAGGAAAGAAAGGATGGAACAAGAAGTGGGTGTTCTATGAAATACCTCTGAGGTTGTTGCAGGCCACAGGGCGGGCATGGAAGCTCCGAACTGGCCAAATGAGGCATCAATCAATAGTTTAGATGCAAGTGGAATAATAGTATAATAAACTATTTATTTTCTTCATAAATATAGGCAAAACCATCTGCAAAAAGATCTATGACATGAAAAACACTCTGCATGAACCATCTTTGAAAGTCAAACTGTCTTCCTCATCACATTCCTGCTGCGGTATAAAGTAATAACGCATTTAAAATAAGCAAAAGAAGAAAAGCTACAAAAATGCCATTAGACTGATTTAGACTTGAAGTCTTAGACATGTTGAAAGCACAACTTGCCTCCATGACCATATATTTGACAAATGTAGCCAACCTTAATCCCTCACTCTGGGACACATTGAGACAACTCTCAAACTAAAAGTGGTTTTCTTTCAACTTCAACTCTCTTTCAAGGGTCTCAGTAGCAAACATCTGGAAACCGAAGCAAAACAGCTGGTTGATTTCTGAAACACTATTCTAGTAAATCTCCATCTCAATACTGTCAAAAACACTCAGCGTACCTCTACTCCAACAGATGGTGATGCAAAGGAAGCCTGAAATCCTGGCAAAGGGCCCGAGAAAGAAATGTAAAGCCTGGGAAGAGAATACACAATTGTTGGCTTTACCGAGTAACACTAAATGCTCTCTGCCTCATTGACACTACTATGGAAATTGCTTTCTATTTCTTATACAGGCTTTTAATTTGTCTCTCATTGCCAGCTGGCATTGTTTGCTTGTTTCAAACCAGTGACCAAGACCTTCCTTTCCTAGTCTGACTGCTGTGTGCAGAGCTGTGGACTTTATTTCCATAGGAAAAGACTGAGTAAAAGAAGAGTAAGCTGACAAATAAGAGTCATATTTAAGAGAAAGTAAACAAGTGGTTGAATGTGATGCTGGTTGCTAAACGGTAAAATGTGTCAATATGACTTTTCCATCTTGTTCTCCCTCTCACAGACACATACAAATAAACAGAGACATTCACGTAATTACAGTCGAGTAAACACCCATATGCTCACCCTATTCTAACAGATAGTACACAGTCGTCATACACACACAAGCAGAGACGGACGGACAGAGTTGAAATCAACTTATTTTATGCCTGGATGTCTGTCAGAATGTGTTATGAATACAGATGGCAGTTTAGGTTGCGCTGACAGGCAGCGAGACAGACAGCTGAGCAGCTGTTCATTTTTCTTAATGGAAAGGACTTTGTGACACGTCCCCACTGCCCCAAAGATTTTTCTCTGAAAGGGAACAGACATAACAGTGGCTCGTCACATTAAACCTCCTGAGACAAGACTGTCTTGCCTCCGAGAAACATTTTATTCAATGCCACGTCACAAAAGGAAGCCACCGCAACAGATGCATTGGAGGTCTGTCTTCTTGGGTGTGTTGGTTAAATTTCCAGCATATTTTTACAGAGCATCTTTTCTCACTTTTTCTAAGTCCATGTCCTCTTACTTGCTAGGTTTTTGATCCTCTAAAGCAGTTCTTAGAAAGCAGAGAATAAACTGTCAGATGTGAAGGGATAAATCCCGACACACTATCTCAAAAGGCATGACATAAACGCATCTAAAAAAAATGATACAGCACCTCCAACTTAGCATCTCATCAAATGTTTAAAAGTCTTAGAAACTTTGCATGAAAGAGTCACGCACTAAATCAGTTTTTCTAGGTCCCTTTGTAAAAACAAAATACCGACGTAGACGTCACAGAGGTAGAAGTCAAATTTAGAAAAGAAATCCTTACAAGCAGCCACTTGTCTTTCCTTTATCTGCTCTCAAAAGCAGCTTAATTCTCAGCAGAACGAGGTGTAGACAGACCTCAAATCTGTAAAAAGGCGCCATTTCATTGTAGCAGCATGAAGCTGAAATGAAACCAAGTACATATGATCACTCATCTTCCCACACGATCCTATAAGCAGTGTCTGTGTATGGGATTGGCAACTTACTTCTCTGTCTCACCCCCCGTTCGCTTTACCCTTCCCCCTCGCTTTAATCCCGCATACAGTATGTGTGCCTGGAGAGTTAATAAGCTTACCTGTGTCTTTATTAAATTTGAACAGCCTCTGCTCAGGCTGTTTCCAAAGATAGATTTCCGATGAATCTGACATTCGGAAAAGCAGCTTTTCTACCTTTGCAGAACATGACAGCCGTAATATTTGTCAATGTAGCTGGGTTAAGAAAAAAAAAAAAGAAAACATTTTCAAGCAATACAGGCAAACCTTGTATTAAATAAGCATTTGCTTCAAAAACCAGCAGCCATTGCCAGTGTTACAGCTTGTGCTTTACACACGTAAGCATTGGATAGTACCTCTCTAATGGTCAGACTGGAGAGTTCTGCCTTCAGGACTTTTGTATCCTTTCCAAAATCAACACAATGTGTTTTCCATTGTTCATTTCAACACCTTACAACCAAGTCACCAGAATAAATGTTGGCAAGGTACGCTTCTGCAAACTATCGATATATACTGCAACTCTACATTTCTTTTGGTTCATTTCTTTTGTCTGATGTTGTGACAATACTGGGCTTATGATCTGGTTAGGTTCCTCTTCAGAAAAACAGTGTTCTTTTGTCTCCACAGCTGTAAACTGTCTTGAGGGCCCCTTAAAAAAATATTCAGTAGTGTAATAATCACAAATGTTGAAACACTATGGTCTAACATATTCAAACATCCACTTGTGCGTCTGCAGCTCAGGGGTAGAGCCAGCGTCTTGTTATCAAAAGATAGCTGGTTCAATTCCCCAGGTCTGCATGTTGAAGTGTCCTTGGACAAGATACTGAACCCCAAACTGCTCCTGATGTGCTGGTCGGTACCTTGTATGGCAGCCCCCACCATCAGTGTATGAATTTATGTATGAATTACTGTCAGTCGCTTTGGACAAAAGCGTCTGCTAAATGCCCTAAAATGTAAATATCCAGTGGTTTCACACTTACAAATATTGAAGTGCAGTCTCAAACTGCTGTCACTGGCTTGGCAGCCTTCCTGCCCTCTTCCCCAATTCATTACTTTAATGTTACCTTTTTTGGAAATATACTGTATATATTAACAATGTAAAAAAGCTAAGAATTAATAATGACGATATACTCTTTGTGTCCTCAGTGCTAGCTGCAGACCTGTTTTATTTTCTTTGTGTCAAAAAAGACAATCAAGCAGGAGGTGTCACTATAGGAATCTGAATCTTAGGTCTCTGTAGAGGTGGATAAGAATGTTTCCTCTGCATCATCAGTGTCTGACACAGTTGGACGATGCATCATACAGACTGGTTTCCCTGAAGCATGTATAATTGTCTCAGCAAAAGGTTTCCATAGAAGCCTTTCAATACTTCCCTGCTTTTTGACCCGACTTTCAATCAAGCGCTCCAGATAACATAAATATTCACGATTGCAGGATTTAAAGAATAAAAAAATAGATAAAAAGAACAAAAAAAAAAAGAGTGTCTTTGTTTTGGAACATAAAATCACATAATTGACGTGCTATTTTCTCTCCATTTGCTGTACTCCGCAGTTGCAATAGGACTTGGATTGGCACTTGAGCAATGAGCAACACATAATCCCATTTCAGTGGCGTCGGTCCCTGGTTTAAAGGTGAAGCTTCCCTCTGTAACCTGTTTCTCAAAGAGGGGGAGGGACAAATAGGTGATATCATGATTAATAACAATACCAAAATGAGATGAATATTAAATATCGCCGTATATGTTGCACCAAAATCAAGAGTGGACAGTTGAAAAAAAAAAACAACAGAAAACCGTGAAAAGCTTTCAGCAGCCTTTTCAAATAAGTCTACTGTGAGCACTATGGGGAGACAGGAAGCCGAATTCTGTGATTTCTAACAGTTTAACTTACTTCTAAGAAAATTCTCAATAGAGGGTCAACATCCCTGTTGCTATTTTCAAGTGGCTTTTCACACATATTTCTGGTGCTTCATCACTCTTTATCAGAGAGACTGGGGGTGTCAAGAGGCATCAAACTCTTTGGCACATCTGAATAAAATTACCTGTCAGTACCCTTCATGGGCCACCTTTCTTATGAAGCATGCACGCTTCATATGAAGAAATACAAATGTACTTTTTATATAAAGGATAAAATTACTATGACTCTTACACCAGAGGTGGAACAATCTGACCAAGATAATTCAATTTAAACCTGCCAAAGTTTCAAGGACATACTCTGTCTCTCTACGTCTCACTCTAACTGGATGGTCCTCCATAATATGTGTCTACCCAAACATACAATGCACACAGATCCGTTTCCCATCCCTTTCTCCTTGTTTCTGGCCGAATACGCCACCGAATCACCAAGGGTATGTGCCATGTGTATCTCAGAGCTACCGAAGCAATCATGCAAAGCCCGGACTAATCCGTGACACCCGTTAGCCATCCCCCAAGAGAGACCAGCACTGACAGGGCCCTGCTGCCCTGTGCCTGGTGCTACACCCATCACCGCTAACGTCTTTATCAGCAGGACAGATGGATTGCAGGTGAGCATATTCTCTTGGCCAGCATAGAGGAGAGAGGTGGAGGCGAAGCAGACAGAGAGATAGGCAGGCACAGAGAAAGAGTGCACATTTCAGGAAGGAAAAAAAAAAAAAGACAGAGTCTGGCTGTCAGGGAGTTTGAGTGACAGGAGTGATAAGGTCCATCATGGTCTTGTTATGAGGAGCAGCAGGAAATAGGCCCAGTCAGACATGGCGTTGAATTAGCAGAGCCAGAGAGGAGAGGAGGCGAGACAAGGAATGCAAGCACAGACGAAGAAAATGAAGGGAGGTCAGGACATTGGTGGAACAAGGAAGAATAAAAAAAACAGTGAGGGAAAACGATGCAGAGGGCAAAAGTTGCTTGGTTGGGAAGAATATCAGGGTATGTCAGCTCTGCTCTGATACCAACATCAGCTGGTACAAAACACAAAAAGTTCTCTAGCACGGTGTGAGGAAGACGGTGTAGATAAAATCTTTAAGGAGAAATATTCATTTTGCTATAGGAACATGCATATCTGGCCTTTCAGATGGCAGAACCAGAGAGGGACTCTTCCCCCTCCTCATAAAAACAGGATTAGACCTTCTCTATAAAATTAATCAGGTCAGAGCCCAATCCCCTACAGAAGCAAAATGTAATGTAAGAAAAGATACCTGAGTTTATGATTTTCAAATGGAAATATAGATTACACTGAATCATTCATCCTTAAAAAAATGTCTTACAAAGGGGAAAATAAATAGCAGCTTTGCTTGCTGTTCAGCTTATACTTAGATCTATTATAAAAGGTTTCAAGCATTGTTTATTTGTTCAGCTTTTAGTATTGCATCGGTGATTGTTGTGTAGGAAGAATATGTTGGTTCCCTTTAAATCTCGCTTTCACTATGCTATTCAGTCTGACACCAGGCTCGACATTTCATGGAAAAACAAAGGTCGAATCACAGCACAAATACCGAAAAAGGGCGAGGCATTGTCTTTCCCGGTCGTGGTATATTACCAGGAAAAACAGTGGCAAGTCTACACTGCAAAAAAGAACCCTGCTGATGGAGGAGGCAAAGAAGGCAAAGTTAGAGGGATGGAAACCACAGTAAAACAAGACTGAATGAACCGGCATTTACACAAAGGAGAACTGCGGTGTTTTGCCAAAATCTTCAACTCTGTTGATGTAGACCCCTTGCTAGCGCTACTTGAGACAGTTAAAAACGTGTTTTCTTACTGCTAGATCGTTAAGTAGCACAACCTGCCAATTTATTAATACAGATGGGTGTTGGGGGTTAATTAGCTTTTTCACAGCACTGGCATCTGGATTTCTAGGTCAAATCGGGATTCTTCCGCTTGTTTTTAAATTTGTGATAGCCATTTTGCTAACGCTATCTTTGCAACAGCAAGACCACAGAAAAACACGAGGAGGGCGCAAAGTGGAAAATTTGTCTATTTCCATTTTAAATTTAATCTATCGTTCCAGTACGAAATGGCTCCTGCATTAGTATCATTACATGATGTGTGGTTTACACCTTTAGGCCAATCAACATCTGTAGGAGGATAACAGGGCGTCTTGCTAGGACATACGCTTTTAGCTTTCTTAAATGTCACTGAAGTTCTGCCATTGAAAATGCCTGCCCAGAGGCAGTCAGGAAATGCTTTTATCCTCTTTTGAAAAATAAAAAAAAACGATTACAAGCTTCAGCTTCAAGGTTGCAAGGTTGTGAATGAAGACGACCTTCAAAGCTGTTGTCCTGCATGGATGTCAACATGCTGCCATGGCTCTAATACAAGAACCTCCAAATCTTTTGTAAACAGAATAAACACGCGGAAAAAGAGAAAGCAGTGCAGCAGGAGCGACTTAACTGACAGCATATCTACTGTAAAACAAATTCAGGAGCAGATTATTATTCCTTTTCAAAGTGCACAACTGTTGCTGACTTGTTTAGTATTTCTTTTATATGAAGTACAACTTCAAAAACTTCAAATAATTTGAGGAAAAAACTCGAGCAGAATCCCTGCTAGTTGATCTGAGGATCTACGCAGGAGTAGTGTGGTGTTCTGAAGCAAAGACTTCACTTCACTATACTATCTCTGTGCATAGAGCTGTGGTAGGTAGCCCAGGTCTGAGGAAAAGCAGAGGCACCCTAGGTGGGGATTATGTTTTCTGAATTCAAACAAAATGTCAACTCAAAAAACCCAGCTCCACTGGATTTAATGAATAATAGCAGGAATGAACACATCTCCTGAACATTCATTGCTTGCCTTTTTCTTTAACTCTCCTTCTATGTTGGACTCTTTCCACTCATCTTTTAATCCCTCTCTCTATCTTTCTCTGCTTGGGTTCTGCTCACAAGTCAGAAGACTTACTTCTGGTTGGCAGGAGGTTGTGTCCTCAAAAAAAGACAACTCCAGATTTCTCTAAAGGAAGGGATTTTTTTTAAAGTTCCATCAAAAAACTTTAAAAACTACTTAGTTGAATAATTTATACAACGAAAGCTTGAAAGCTGCCACTGACACAAACCCAGTGCAGACATGCACTTGCAAACACACTCACAATATGATGGTGGTCAGCTGAGAGGTCGTGGATGATTCATGGGCAGGTGGGAACCGGTCAGGGGGAGGGGAGTGCAGAGGATTTATACTGGGAGCTTAGCACCTTCAAACACTTGTTTTTTAAAAGCTCCATTTCTTCACGCTGTTAAACGGATCTCTTCCCAGTGAGAAATGAGAACATTAACTGGGACACGGACACGGTGCACTCTGCACGGCCCTGCCGAGCCCTCTGAGCTATAACATTTCACATCTGAGCTGCGCTCCTTACAAGCTCCCCTGACACCCCAATGCATCATGGGAGGGCTGTAGGGGAGGTTTGGTTGGGGCAAAGTGTTGTGTGTCTCAAAACCTGACAACAGCCGAGGCCATTTCCATTAAGAACAACACACCTCATTGATACAACGACACCTTAAGGCGCGGGGAGGGTCTTTTTTTTCAGGACCCGATTACATTTTTTGGCTTCTCCCCTGCAGATGTGGAAAGGAGGGATGTAGAGGGGAAGAAAAAAGCCATAGTAGCAGCTTTTGACAAATTCTTCACGAGATGGCAAAGGGTGTGAGTTATAGTAGGCTCTTTTCTCTTTTTGAACATGTACATTTTATTTTAAAGCATGACTGGCAGGTACTTGTTTAGTCTAGCTTTTCTTAATGCCTTAAGGAGTTGCGGACTAAACAAACCATCACTGAACCGCAACATGTCTACTCCCACTCCTGCTTACAGATCCCCTTATCTTTCTGTTGCACCCATATCGCCAACTGCCACTGATGTTTTATTACATGTCACATACATCCTCTGAACGCACGTGCACGCATACGTGCATGCACACACACATGCAGGCACACACACAGAGACTTTGCTTTTTTTTTTTTACCTTTAGCAGACAAAGACAGAATTTTTTTTTTTATACGAGAAAGGTCATGCTGAGTCGTATTCGTCTTTGAGTGGGTGAAAGAAGCACATCAAACATGAAGGCAGGGAAAATGTGTGGGGGCTGCTGATGCAGGTGGTGGTGCAGTTGACTCGTTTCCATTAAAGGTTGTTTTTGTGACTGTGCAGTGATGTCTTCCAAGGATGTGGATCTGTCAAACAGTCCCTGCTTTAGCCATGATCACAAGTCTGATTATTACATTAATGATATTATCATTACTCGGCTGGTAGAGCAAAGGTTAAATTCTAATCCTGTTTGACTACACATTTACAAAAACCTTTACTGAAAATGGAACCAAGCCTATTCAAAACAGATACAGTTTAGAGGCAGGTCTTCAGAGCAAATTCATCCTGTTTTTATTGGTATTATCAATCATATTTTAAAAAGACCTTTTTGTTTTCTGACCCTCCTCCTGTTGCAATTTGCTCTTTGCATTGTTTGCCTGAAAAGTAAGCTTAAACCCTCCCCAATGTTTACCCTGACGTCTTAATACATGCATGCAATAGAAATACTTTTTTTCAACCAGTGTTTCACAATAAAAACACTCTGATGATTCAAAGGACATCATTCCTTTCTTTTCTGTTATAGACGTGCTGAGTGTTACTGACGGCGGCTTCAAACTGATTGGAAGAAAATTGAAACACAAAGTAGAAGCAATTAAAATGAAGAGTGAAAACTACTTTTGTTTCACCATGTGAGTCTGACATGACTGTTAGTGGTCTTAATTCTGATTCAAAGAACTATAAATGGGAAGTAACGGAAATTAATAAGTGAATTCAAAAAATATTTCTTTAAAAAAATTGCTGCAGATTGATGATTATGACATGACTGTGTTGTTTTACTGCTGAAGGTTATTATTCTGAATTCAGCATGTGAACCGAGTTTAAACAGCCCAACAATTATGTAGTCTGCCACGCGGCTATCATTTGACTGCTGGCTTTTATTTGAGAATCCATAAAAACTGCAATTATAGATTCTTGTGTTTGACCACTTGTCTGATGGGGGCAGTGACTGCAATGTAAGTGTGCCTCCAAGGACAAAGAAACGTCCTGGTAATCTGCATAGTAATAACAGTCACTTTAGTGTGATATTCTGATAGTCATTTCTACAACAGATTAAACATTACTAGTGCATTTTTTACTGACAGGGCATCCCAGGGCTCACTACATGCCCCAATAAATTATCTCATTCAGGTCTGCCCAACATAAGGATTGTGGGCCACAGTTGGCCTGCCATAAGGCTTGATTTTGTCCACCAGATCTTCAGTGAAAAGAAATGTAAACATTATCTTAAAAAAATATTCTGTATGCTCGTCTTTACCTCAGAAACCAGCAGAAGCAGACAGCTTTTTAACTTCCACTCCCCCTTGGTGCTTCCCTCTGGTATTACTATTCGCCCCTGTCGCGAAGACAGCGTGAACAACACAGCTTTCCAAAGCAAAAAACTACTGTAATGCTCAGATACCACTGGGCATGTCTGCGTAATGTTCAAGACAATGCCCTTGGTTCCACCAAGCGTGCCATGGCACATTTCAGAAGCTGCTTGGCGGAGAACATGTGCCGAGTCTATTTTTGACAGAAGCTGCAGAGAGTAGACCGAGCCTGGCAGAAAGTCAGACACAGGAACAGCATAAGCACAGATTAACCACTTAATTTCTAAAATAAAACAACCTGGGTCGTACAGGGATCTACAGCACAACCAAGACAGAAATATTAACAATAAACACAACCATATAACTATGTAAACTACTCATCCGTGGTAGAAGCAAAAACATCCAGGAAATATTACAAATAACAGGGTTTCTGCATGTTTGAACAAGTCAAATTTAAGACTTTTTAAGACCTTTTTAAGACCATTTTGAACTAAATTTAAGACCTACACGAAGAACGAAAAAGTAAAGAAAAATGCGGTCCCAGAATTACTTTCTGAAAAAAAATAACTACAATCATTGCTATTCACAGAGCAGCTAAAACAATGAAGAATGGAGTCAGTGAGTGTGTGTGTGTGTCAGGGTTATTATAGTTTTAAAATTTTCATTAGTTTTTATTTTAATTTAGTTTTTCAGTTTTTTTTTTTTATTTCAGTTTAGTTTTAATTAGTTTAACAAGTGATTTAAGTAGTTTAAGTTCATATCTAGGAATTTAATTTTAGTTAAATATAATAACACACACACACACACACACACACACACACACACACACACACACACACACACAGTGTTCAAAATCAGGTCGAGCAGAACTGGATGAACTTGGACCGGGAACTGGTGACAAAGGCGTACAGAAGTGTGTGATTACGTAACTTTGCTGGAGACTTAG
>OMLP01045947.1:52585-62878 GCA_900302685.1 Spondyliosoma cantharus
TGATAGCGTGACTTCGCTGGAGACTTTTAGAAGCTAACTGGTGTTTTTCTGATTTTGTGTGTGACACCTGCGCTTTCACACCGAGTGTGCCCAATTTGAGGGTCCTCTGGCAGATTCCGCTGTCGAAGTCTTTCCGGAAATGGTGAAGTGTACACCGATAAATTCCGACCGCGCTGTTGGCAAAATGCCACTTACGTTCCAGGATACTTCAGACAGAAGAGCCGACTGAGAATCTCACCAACATATTTACTCAAAAAAGTAAGTGCAAAGCAAAAAAGGCGATGACGGAAGCGGTAAATGAACGTGCATATTTAAGACCTAATTAAATGTAATTTAAGACCTATATGCAAAATATGGACGTATTTAACTTAAGGCCTAAAATTGAGATTGTCATATTTAAGACTTTTTAAGACTTTTTAATACTCCGCGGAAAGCCTGAAATAAACACATTCTGAGCAAGTTATCAATATCAGATGGGCATGAGGTGAAAATCTGAACAGTCCTGTGCTGCGTGGGGGATGGGACACAACAGAGACGTACCCAGTGGAATCAAGGTGCAAGAATAACCAGCAACCAGGGAAAATAAGGCCTCCTCCTTTTTTGGTTGTGCGAAGGCAAAGGTGCTTTTGTGCCGTGATGTGAACTTCGTGTTTTTCAGCCCGATGGCAGCCCTATATAGGAAACCAATCTATAAGCGAATGGTGTCATGTTTCTACAGCCATTACACTGTGCATTCAGAAGCCTATTGACTTCAAGATGATATGTTAAAGCAGATCTTCCCCTGAACTCTTGAATCTCTTGGAGAGGTTTACATACAAGTGACAAGGGGATTCAAACAAAAATGCACCATTCAAATGGGGTAGAAAGGAAAATAAAATCTATGTTTTCTCACCAGCGGATGTGTGAACTCAGGGGCATGGTCGTTCTTGTCTGTGATGGTGATGGTAGCCGTGGCTGTTCCTGTTAGGCCCACCTCACTTCCTGCCATGTCCTTGGCCACAATCTCTAACTCATATGTCGTGGTTGGCAGCGTCTGGAAAATAACAGTGACGCAGAGTTACAGAAAAACAAATGCGCACATAAAATATAGACATCTACATCCAGGGAAGACAAATGAAAGAGTAATTAAAGGTTGTAATGTCTAGTGAGAAACAAGGAGAATGATAGAAGAAGGACTTCCCAAGGAGAAAACACTTATCAACTCAAAGGCAGTGCAAGTACACTCACATGGAAGAACAATTCAAGGTCATACAGTATCTTGTGCATCAGGAGGAAATCATACATAGACACATGCACGAACACTCAGACCTGAAGTCAGCGTTACACTCAAACACTCTTAGTGATGAGCAAAATCTTTAAATATTTGAGGATCTATTTGAGGCGAATCATGGAAAGATCATTATTAGATGAACGATTACCATGTGAGTGATTAAACTAATCCACCTAAAGCAAAAGCTAACACTTATCGCCTGGTCTTACATTAATGTAAGACCCTTTAGCAAAGCTTGAAAGCTCTTATAACAGTCCACCAGAGGATTGAGTCTACCATCAAAATGACTAGATAACGGCTGAAAGAAATCCTCACAGTGTAAATATGCAGCCCCACGATCATATACCAGTGTTAAAAGCTCTGGTAAACACTGGACACCTCTCTAGGGAAAAGTTGGGATTCTATATTTTGATATTCATTCATGTATGAAAAGATAGGGTGGTAAAAGATGGGGAAGAAAGGGTCCCTAAAGCTATGTAGTACGGGATCAAAGAATAAGCATACTAGGTTGGGTTTATACTTATCCATTTTCAAAATCCCTCAGCGCTCAGAGCTGGTTTTTTACACACATCTTTCACAATACTTTTGGGGCATTCGAGATCAAGGTTTCAAGGCCCTGTCTGAAAAGACAAACTATTTTCCTCCACATAATCTGTGGTATCAGAGCGATCACTCCGGGGTTTAAACATTTTATGGCCTTTGCCATGCTTTTAGAGTCTTCTTGTAGTAATTTATTTATGTTGGCGATACAAAAAAAATGTGTTAAGAACTCATAAAAACAAATATGAACCCATGTTATTCGTGCTTACAACAGAAGTGAAGTCTGGATGATTCTACATTCCTACACGGACCAGCGAGAAGGATCTGTCCTTGTTTATAAAAGCATTCCCAAAGCGCAAACCTCCAAATTAGATATGTAATTTATTTACTGGCCTGCCAGCATCTGTAATCCATACAACAGTTGGAGAAACACAGCTCCATATACAGTGAGAGGATGGCATTCATAATGATCACAGCAGCAATAATCATTTGTTGCCATAATTCATGCGTAATAGAAATGTTGACTGTGGCGTATAAATAACAGGAGGTGGGGGCTGCTTGAGCCAACATTTATTTATCTGCTGCAGTGTTTACTCCCAACTGGGGGTGTTAACTGTCACATGCTTAATAAACTTCATCCATCTGTCTCAGTGAGGAATGCTACTGCAGCTCTCTCCTGCATTGTAGATTCACCTCCGAGTGCGTGTAAACTCCTCTCATCGACCCCTGGTACAAAACGCAGAGGAGTGAGGGATGTGCATGAACAGCGAAATAAACGTACATGCGCACACATACACACACACACACACACATACACACACGCACGCACGCACACACGCACGCACGCACGCACACACACAATCCTCCAGAAATGTTATTTTATGGAACAGATAATCATAGGAATTCCTTCATTTTTCCCTTTCCAGACAGGGTTTTCATTCGGCCCCCTTTTAACACAGCAATTAAAATGCCTATAGGAGGACATTTATGGGCCTGCTGATGGTCACTAATGCACCTCTCTAGCTGAGGCTGTTTTACGGTGCAGTTACATTAGATGACTGTTCAGTCTTCTTATAAAAGTGCTTTGTTAGCCACTGAAAGGTTGATTTCCATTTCAGGTCATTTTCGCAGCATTCCACGGTTAGATTCAAGCAGTAACACCAGTAGTAAAATAGTACCAGTGATGTATTATTTGTGATTTCATGGTTATTTTTCATTTTATGCCTCCATTCTTGCCAGCTCACAGTTGGCGATGATAAAAGCTAGTAATTAATTTGAATCCGACAATCTCATTTATGTTGCTGTTTAGTGCCCCGACCCACCAGTCTGTCTGCATCATTTACTTTGCTTCATCATGCCCCTGATCTTTACATTTGAGGACAACCTGATTATTGTTCATGATATTTACCCAATATCCCCTCACAATGTACACAAATCCTCTGGTCTGAGCCACAGTGGTCAGTGTGTGTTCTACTTTTACCTGCTCTCATCAGTGCTCTAATCAATCTAATCTGAGGCAAGCAGGGGGAGATAAAACAATCAATGGCCAGACACCTTGAGGCTCGTTTAAATTATCACATCAACGAGAGCTTCGACACGGCGAAACGCTATTCACGAAAATTACAGATTGAGGTCAGGAGTAAAGAAGAGGGAGGTCAGGGTCAAAGTCTTACATGTACCAATTTTCCGACACAATTTTCTTTTTTTGCACTCTGTGCTCAATAAAGGACCTTTCAATGGAAAATGGGCAATGTCAATCCATCATTTACATGGATCACAGCATGTTAAGCCCCATTTATTAAAGGGGACCTGCATTTTTTTTTTTCCTTAAGTGTTTTATGGAAGTTCTTGTGCATTTAAAAGGTCCTGAAAGTTAACAGGGTCTAAATCCACACGAACAGAAGCTCCTCTCTCCCACAGCAAAAAAACACTGCTCCTGAAAGGCCTCGTTAGTAGTCCCGCCTTTAATTCTGTGACTTTGTGTCATGCCATGCCATGTCACAAAGTTTCCATAATTTATGCCAAGCAGCTAGTTTGGAACTTTAGCATTACTTAAGCACACTGTTCTACTGTTGTGAGCGGTGCTGGGTCAGGTGTGTGTGAGCTGACCAATCAGAGGAGACTGGGTAATTAGGAGGGGGAGGGCTACAGAACAGAACAGAACAGAGTGTTTCAGACAGAGGGGGAATACAGCGCTGCAGCACTGAACAGTATTAGAAAACAGATGTGTTTTTTGAACATTAAAGCATGTAAACCTATTCTTGTAGTAACCCAAAGTAAAATTATGAACTTGACAGTCAGCATAATACGTCTCCTTTAATAAAAATAAAATCCCCTATGTACCTACTAAACTCTGAGCGGGAAAACAATCTGAATCTAAACTTTTTGTCTCTATTTACAGGTGACTTTATATACCAGCACAGAGGTGATAGCTGCCTCATGCTGTAAACTTCTGCCATTCATGCAGCTGCTCCACAGGAGATTGTGAAAAGAGCGAGACAATAAACAGGTGCTTCCATCAATAGTTTGTCTCACATAGTGGGTGACAGGGGTGTCCCTCACAACCAGCTCCTGCTCGATCAAACATTGTGCAGGCAGATGGTGCTCTGTGGACCTGTGAGTTTATCAAACCCATGTGCACAAGCACACATGAAAAACACACGTGCTGAGTAAAAACCCACACACCTGCACACAGACGTACACTCTTGCCCTCCAGCTGGAGAAGAGAAGGGCTCTGGGATACCTGCAGTCTCAGTGGTGTCTAAACACATTGAGCGTGCCCTCCTCTGGCGACTGACAACGTCTTAATGAGTATTTCCTGAGTCTCAACTCAATTATAAACTCCCTGGCAGTACCTGGCCAGGAAAAGATGTTCAAATTCACTCTGGGCGAGAGTTACAGCTCTGGGGGAATTTGTCCTTCCAGTTGTCTCAAAACTTCTACTGGCAGGCACAGTGTTGACGGAGATGCTCCTCTCATTCAACCATGCCATTTTTTAGATCCTTGTTGAATTGTCCGGAAACACTAGACTTAAACTTTAGTGAGCTGCAATTTTGTCAGCATCGAAATATGAGCCCAGACGGTGGCACAGAAAAAATAAATTAGTTAAGTTAAATAAAAAGCAGATCACATTCCTCTCAACCTTAGCCTGATTGACTTGAAATTGGACACAATTCTAGCTCCATGTGCACTACAAAATTGCCCCTTGGAACATAGAAGTCTGCCATGGAATTAATTAGAATTTTTTGAAAAACAGTAATATTTAGCATAGGTGTGATTGGCAAAGGACAAAAAAGCAGGAAAATATACGGCTCCACTATGTCTCTCTTTACATTTATTTTGTTCCGTTGTCGGCTTCAGCTAAGAAAGAAATAGTTCGCCCCACACATCCAAAATTCTTAGAACACACAGTGTTTCCCCTAGATTTTTTTGTAGCAGCGGTGCTCTGAGTCTGTAACCTAGCAACACTAGGGGGGGCATGCCCCCGGAAGAACATTTTGAAAAATAACCCTTTAAATGATGACTACTGGTGAGAATTTTGAAAAAAAAAAAAATCATTTTCAGAATCAGAATCTAAGACATGAGACTAAATAGTGTAGAAGTTGCTGCTTGACAATATGCCAAGCAGCTAGTTTGGAACTTTAGCATTAGAGAACTTTTTTACCATTATTTTCTTTATTATCATATATTTTTTATGGAAACAGAATCTGTTTCAGAAGTCAGTGGGCCACATGACATGGAAGCTATTGAGAAAAAAAAATCATAATTTCTGTATTACAATTTCTGAAATACAATACAAAAACGGTGTGTCTTATTTCTCCAGTTTACTAAAACAATCTGCTGCTGGTTTGAAGTCACAGGGTCACATGACATGGAAGATATTGAAAAAACTGCAATTATTTTGTATTAATATATTTATGCTAAGTAATTTAATGCATGAGGCTCTGGGAGGTGAGCTAACCGTCCTCCTGCTGCTCACACTGGGTGAACCTCAGTAAAGTTGTGGCTGGACCTGAGGGTCAGATAACTTTCCGATGTTCCATCGTGACAAATGAATGGACTACTTGCGGAGTATCTGAGGCACAAACGTTGACAGTGGTGAGCGGTCATTATGTTTACCAATACCCGACCCGTGCCTTTTGAATCATTTAAAAAACGGATTTGCATGATTTACGAGAGCCTCATTTTCAGGTCGGAAAAGCCGGATTTCCAGATTTATCCGGAAGAATCACACCCCTGATTTAGAGACTTTTTTGATTTTGGCTGCATTCACACCAAAATGGATTCACTGCATTGTGGGACTGAGATGCATAGTTTTTATTGTGAACGGGAAAGATATATCAAAAAATGGCCAGGGCTTAGTAGGAAAATAGCTATAATTCATCAATGATTTGTCCAATCATCAGAAATCAATCACAACGAGTTGCTTCATTAAGGTAAAATGTGATCTTTGGGGAACTCCAGCACCATGATCCTCCAGCATCAGGAAAGCTCTGAAGAACAGACCTGCCCAATGCACAGAGGCTGTTTTTTGTAAAGGAAAAGACATTTATAAATAACTGGGAGGGAAATTAGAGTGATTGTGTCTTTGAAAGTTGATCAAACTGAATGACAAGCTAATGAGGTTGTGCGTACCAACTGGTACAACAAGCCTCATTTCAGAGACATCTGATCGGAGAATTCTGACTGACACATTCTGCCTAGAAAAAGGTTTTATCCAAGCCCGAGAGAGCGAGAGAGAGCTGATCTGAGGCACAAAGCAAGGAGAAAGGAGGGGATGAGAGTAAGAGAGAGACAGGAATGGAGAGGGATAAGTGAGGAAAAGGAGAAGCACAGGCTGAGAGAGAAAGAGAGCAGCCTGACATCTGAGACACCACATTAACTCTTTGAATAGGTGTGATGTTATAATCAAATTGACAGTGGGATCTTTGTTCTCCTCTGGCCCTTCACTAGAAGCCACTCTCAGCACCAAACCACTGGCTATTCTTCAGGCCTCTTTTCAAATGCTTAGAGAAATGATGACAGACATGAAAAGCAACAAGAGCAACATTACTCCTCTCACCTGTATACCTTCATCTACTTCATCCTTTTACTTCGTGTCCTCTTTTCTTCCAGTACATAGCTCTTTTTAAAAAAGAAAAAAAAATATTCTTTTGCCTTCGTCATTTTGATGTATCATTATGTTCTTG
This sequence comes from Spondyliosoma cantharus, assembly GCA_900302685.1. NCBI lineage: Eukaryota > Metazoa > Chordata > Actinopteri > Spariformes > Sparidae > Spondyliosoma > Spondyliosoma cantharus. The sequence goes on from OMLP01045947.1 coordinate 59,585, forward strand.
GAGGCATTCAAAACAGTCTGTTCGCTCTTTAATCAAGTTCTATGTTCTGCTATTTATTCTTGATAGACTTTTGTTTGAGGATAACAAAACAAATACGTGCAAAAGTATGAGCTTCTGGGATGAAAGGTTCACAGCGCCTTTAGAAACCTGTTGTTTCTTCTGCCGTTTTTAATCCATCATTGTCAGAGTCCAGACTCATTTAATCTATATCCCTTTGAGGTGTGGGAACTGTTATATCCAATATTTATGAAGCTTTGGGACTAAACAGGCCTGCTCCGTGCTTTGAGTATCACTGACAGAACATGATTCCTCAAGATCCGCAGCCCTTGTTCCTTTGCAATGTCTGCACAATTGGCATATGACAATGTCCATATCGAAAGGTCATAATGGACAATGACATTCTGGATTTGAGGTAGTGTTGCCCTTGGGTAGGCACACCACCGTGGTCACCACTGTCACGGCTTCCCACTCTCGCTCTGACCCACTGATCTCACCCAGCCAAGAAAACAGTCTCCCTTCTCCAGTGGAGACTGTCAGATAAACGCTCACGCATCACGCAAGCATTCGACATAAATCTCAATGCCTCATTTAAAAGTGTGTTCATCTTCGCATCACATGTCTGTAGTTTAGCCCTGTTCAGCTTCAGGAACTTGAAACTTGAAAAGATAGCCAGCTAGCTGAGAAAAAAAAAAAATAGCAACGGCAAGAGAAAGACAAAATAAACAGAAACACCGCTTTACCGATGCAACTGAGCATCTTGGGTTTGCTCATCTTGGGATAAAAAAATAAAGGAGGCACCGTGGTAGCTCAGTTGGTAGAGCGTGAGCCCCATGTGCAGAGGATGTGTCGTCCTCGCTGCAGCGGCCCGAGGTTCGAATCTGACCTGTGACGTGTATTGCTTGAGAGGAGGGTAGGTAGCTCATTAGGTAACGGCATGCTGTCTGCAGCTAGCTATGAGCTCAGTGGGGTACAGGCCAGGTTGTAAGAGGAAGTCAGCGAGATGCACATCAACTGGAAAAGTATTAGTTTGTAACAATAAACCTCACTTCATAATGTCAAGTATTGTACATGAGCATTACAAAAGATCAGGTACTCATGTAAGGATTTAATGTCATTTAGTTTAATTTCTAGTTTAGTGACTGTTTCTATTCACCTTCAGTATTAATGTAGCGACTTTTAAGCCACTTCTGTAATGAGATTCCAAACTCTCTTTCTCCGACACATTTTAGCTCCACTTCACCTCACAGGTCGCTGGCAGCCTCCTGCACTCCACCTCTATAGACATATGATTAATCACTTTGACAGTAGTTAATTACAGTAAGATGGCAGCCACGTGAGGCCCTTATCTGGGCCACTGCAACCTACACAAGTGATCTCTTTCTTTCATCAGCCGCTGAAGCGTGGTTAGCAGTCACCCAGAGGAGAGTGTAAGAGACATATGGGGGTGGTCGTGGGAGGGTGACACATTGATAACTGTGTTTTATTTTAAGTTATTGCTTTTCCTTCTCCTTTCTTGTGTACAATTTAAAACAGGGATATTGATAGCTCTGGCATTGTGCTTAATCAAAACACCTCCATAGGCCGAGTTATCCAAAATAAAAAAGCGAAGGCAACACTATATTAGCATACACACGTTAACCATTAACTGATTGCATATAAGTACCATATTGGCTCTTTATTAGCAGTGGTTGGTAGTTTTAGAGCACTTTCAAAAACGGGTACTTAAGTAGAAGTCATCAAAATTACTTCTTTAGTACAAAAGTACAAAATACTGACTGAGAAGGTTAAGGAAGGACAACAACAACAAAAAATCAACTATAGATGGTCTTCTTCAGCAAGTGAACCTACACCTGTATTCATTACCTCTGCCAAGGAGTTTACGTTTTCACAACTCCTGAACGGATTCCTACTGAACTGAAGTTTTGAGTGACACATGGCAAAGCAAGTTTGATATTAGATATTCTTATTCATGATGAAATGACAAGCCGTTATCTCCTGGTAAGGGAACCTGCAATACATACACTGGGGCATTTTTTGCAGTCTGTATCTCTCAATATATCACATTAATATTACATTCTAAATCTGTGTAATTACATTCTTCACTGGTTGTCCCCAAATCATATTTGGTAAAAAAAAAGTAATTCAGCATCAGCATGTACGAAAGACACCATTTCTATCATGTCAACTGTGTCAACATGTAACTGTGTCCTTAAACTTTAATAAGTCTAGCATAGATGTCCTGATGCCCAGTTCCCATCACAGACAGCCACAGATCAGGTGTGAGCCCCCACACACAGGTATCTCCAGTCACAAAATGGCATCAAGATTAGAGAAGTTTTTAAATCTAAATGACTTATTCGGGATAATTAGATATCATGCCATGATCTTTCATCATTAGTACTTTGTCTTTTTTTTCCATGTGCATAATCCGGGCTCTACTTTTCTGTCTCTCTTCATCAGGCTGCACTGATGAGCGTGACTAGTTACATAAACACTGCTTGCAAATGGCAGAAGCGGTTTTGAAGCATGGTATCTTGTGTTTATTATCAAACATTACCAGCATCAACACAACAGACACTTGTCGCTCTCTGTCAGCTCAGTGACAGCAAGGTTCTCTCTCTCTGTGCTGACTTCATATGCCTGCTGGACTGTGCGCATTTAATTCATCTGTAAATATTTGCGGTTAGCACTATTTAAAGGCCATTAAACTGCTGCAGCTTCAGCCATTATCCTGCTTTGGAGCCATATGGAGACAGACAGGCTGAACACTTCCCTTTTAATGAAATGTTAACCAAGGCATTTTCCCCCCAATAACCTCATAATTACTGCTTATTGAAAGTAAAGACGTTGTGGCACATGAATCTTAATATGCATTATATAGTATGGGCTTTACTGTATAACGTGCAAGTGCCACAATAATAGCCAATCTCCCTTAACTAAATCATAAGAAGCAGAAGAGTAGAACATATTTTAAAAGATTTATTTAAGAGTTATTCGATCATTAATAAGACTTCTAGTGTTCTAGTCAAGTCAACTAGTTTTGAATTTGTGAGATCAAAACAGACCATATTTATGATACATTATTGAAGCCTGGAGTCAGTTCAAGCATTGAGAAAATGAGAAACTCCAACTGACGGCAAGTCTTCAAACTGAACTCAGAGAAATATAACATGGACAAGTTCATGCAAGCACATTTATTATTCTTCAGAGTTTCATGTGCAGGACAGGAGGGGCATGATGTAAAAAGATGTCGCCTGTGAAGTGCCCAAAGGTCCGTGTCCACACCTTTCACTA
>OMLP01045947.1:62898-76388 GCA_900302685.1 Spondyliosoma cantharus
TCATTTTCAGTGTGTAATGATTAATATATTTCTATGCACATCTCTTAAAGTTTCTCCAACAAACGGTCTACATTTATTTTCACTATCTTGATATCTGTTTTCAAATGTTACTGATGTTTTTTTTAATGATCTGATTCTTTTCACACCCAGTGAAGTGGCCTTGGGCATTCTCCAGACCAAGATGCTACATTTTACTTTAAAAGGTTACACGTTGTAAGTCAATTATCATGTTTGGTATTGAGATATACAGTATATATATATAGGCAAGACTACACCTGTTGTATTTTCAGTGTAATAAACGCACAGACTAACATGCTTAGCATACAGATCTCACGACTAGACCATTCACTTACATCTCACAGGTAGAACTCAGAGGCTATTATCTTGACTTCAGCCTCCATCATTTATAATGAGCCTCACTGCATACAAATGAGAGAACAGCTAATCGACCACAAGAATGAGCCTGGCTGATCCAGCCTTGACACTGAACACAGTGATACAGCGTTACATCACTGCTGCTTCTCTCTCTTTTGTTTTTCATACTTTGTCCTTCACAACCAGAGATATAACATCCCTCCAACCTATGAAACTGATTGATGCAACCCGTGACTGCTGGTTTCCAGTATTAGTGTCACGATCTTTTATGGATTTTTAAAAAAAATGTATTTGCTAATGGTACAGACGCCCTGAGGGGCAAGTGAGGGATTTTATTTATTTTTTTTTTAAAAGAACTTAGAAAGATTATTCTCAAGTAAAAAACACAGGAGAGAAAACAATGTAGATCAGACTGACACAATGGATCACCAGAAAAACCTGCTCTTCAGGGCTTCTGTAAATGGGGCATTATATACATTAGTTAAAAACAAATTCATAATCAAATCCAAAACAGAAATCTGAACATTGGATGAAGTCAGGTTCAAAATTCTCATTTCATTCTGTTGATATATTAGTCACATGTTTTTTTGCCGTGTTTATAGAAATAAAATTAAAAAGAGCCTCTCTTTAAGAACCTTCAGAATATGTGAAACTAAAAAGTTGTTAAATCTTAGTGCTGCTCAGGTGGAGTTTTTGTTCTTGATGGTTTCTGTATTACAAGTTTTCTGATATTTTATGCAAATTATGATGTATAACTAAATATGCTTACATTTGCATAAACTATCTGGAACAGAAATCTGAACCAAAATAGTGAAATGTGTTGTGTTTGGACATTTTCTATCCGCTAAGTGAAAACAGCGATGTTATACAAGCAAAATAGCCCAAAATTTTAAACTTGACCAGTGTATGGAAAAAATGGTGTTAGGCTCAACTGTCTCCACACGAATTTCAAAGTTTTGACCCTTCAGAAAGGAAAAAAAAAAGTTTGGCACCCCTTTACATAAAGTTAAAAACAAATACATTCCTGTATTAAATCTTACAGAGAGAAACTGTAGGAAAAGTGGTTGAAGCCTGGAGCTGCTTTTGGACACTGATAGTTGACAGTATGAGGATTCCATTATATCAACATCTGCTACATTAGAAAAGGCACAATAAAGAGCTACAATAATAGCTTTTGTTCATAAAAAGTTACCGTGTGGAAGATTAAATATGTAAATTGCAGAGATCCAAAATGACTAAAACATAATTTCATGGATTTGACGGAAGTGCAATTTCTAATATTCATTCAGGAAGCGAGCCCAAGGCTTAAAGACACAAGTTAATCATCTTAAATGCCTATCAAATTGTGTTGAGCAACGCTGTAAAACTAGCAAAAGCTACAAATCCTCCTGGCCTTTATCTCCTGCGGCTCCTGATAGTGATACTGTTGGATTCATCTGATCGAGCCACGGTCCACAAATCAGTGTGGTGACACAAACAGGCAGGTTTGGAGACTGCTGCCAATTACATCATGCTAATCACAAAGAAGGTGCGACTATACTAGTATTAATATTTCATGTCATATTAATTCTGAATATTTGAAAGTGTTTCAATACTAATTGTCTGCTGTGTGTGCTTTCTTGCTCTCTTCCCTCCGACAGGGAGTTGACACACATACAATCAAACACACATACACACACCGCTGCAGTGCCCACATAACCTCACCTATGCCACCTTCTCTCACTCCATCATGGTAAACGGTAATAGCTCATTAAAAATGGCAAGTGATGAACCGCCGCCACTGCTTGGAAATACTCATTTGAGGCAAATATGCAGGGAAAGGCGAAGGACACAAGCATGCCCATATGGTACTACTGCTAAGTTTAATAAAACACCTGACGAGCTGACACACGGACCTAGATACAGTATTAAATAAAAAACAAAATTAAGGATGGCTTCACCAGCCAGCTCCCATTTCAACAACATTTGCTGATTAGTGTGCTGTCAGTCCAACAACTGTTGGTAATTCTCAAAGCTAAGCTAGTCCCCCTCACAGTTATCAGTCCTGAGCAATCTCAATGATAGGGCCTTTTTTACACAAAGAAAGAAAAGAACTAAGTGCGCACTCACACTAGGCAATTTGCACTGTGTCCAAGCACGTTTGACCCCCAAAGTCCAGTTTTTTGGACTAGTATGAGCGCTCAAGCTCAGTACACATCCTTGACCCTGATGATACAAAGTATCATAGCAAAGTTACAAATTCCAGTATCGTGGCAACACCAGACTACACTGCTGCTATTTGCTTCCAGTCATAGTCACACTAACTAATCTGATTGTCAGGCACTATCAGAAAAAACTGTGGTTTAAAAGCATCAACTTGGCTGACATTTGTCCTTTTGCTTTGATAGAGACTCACTGTCCTGTCTAATTGACTTGAGGTGTCCTGCAGTGTTTCCAGCACACCTGGGTCTGTCTGGTTCACGGCCTTGGATTTTTTTTTTGCAACAAGCAACCTTGCTCCCTGGGCCATGTCTTTCAATAAAAATGTAGCTCAGAAAAAAATAATTGTGGCCGGGGGACTCTCTCCGTAGACATACGTGACCGTTCGTGAGACATTGAGCGTCAGCTTTAGCCTGTTGTTAGTTCTCACTCCTGCACAGATTGTACAAATGCCTGTCTTGCTGCCCACTTCTTTTTCTGGTGCTGCTCTTAAGCGCCGGCTCCTCAGCTACAGGCTGAAATACTTCTGTCATACACTCCAAAAAGATGTGGTTATCCATTATCTTGTTCTATGGAAGTATCAGAGGAAGTAGTCACTGTTTGCCTCCATTAAATCACTCAAAGTCTTTACTTGAAGCAGTGAAGCCCACTTTTTTAAAATGACCTCCTTGAACACAGGCTTGAAAACACAAAAAAAGTGCTCCACTTTCTGCTTCTAGTTTGAAAATAACACCTTGACGATGAGGGTGATTTGGCTCAGACAACTGGCTCAGACTCCTGATGCTGCAGTCACAAGATATGTGGAGATGGTCTTTTTTAATGCATACGACTAGATGTAATGTGAAGTTTAGATTGTTGAATTGGTGAAGTATCTCTTCAATATATGGGGACAATGAGGATAAATGATCAGAGGTGGATGCGGTGCAGATGAACTATCCGAGTGTCGCTGGTGCATTTCCATTCATGTGATAATTCTCAACTGCCAACAAGCAGTAGGGGTATAAACACATTGTTCTATTTGGAGAAAAAAAAAATAAGCAAGTCAGTCTTTTTCTTTGGAAAGCTACACTGAGTGCAATTTATGCAAATTGTAGAAGCCCTCGTTTTGACTGGCTGACTATTTTTGTGAGTTGTTTATTCTTCAGAGCTAAATGAAAGGGAAAATTGTATCCCAAAAGGAACGGCTGAGAATGTAATGAAGACATCTTCAAATGCTGGATTTTAGGAGCTAAAGTTTGGCATAAAAAATACAAGTCATCCTTTAAACTAGTGCCTTCAGGGTACAGAATGGTTTACATCTCTGTTTTTTGTTTATTGAATTGGTTGGTGATTGGAGTTACCTTTTAAACATAGATTAGCAGAGCTGCTGCCGATCTTGGTAGAATCCGTTTTGTCTGAAATCAAATTCTCTCGTCGTTTCATTTAATCAAAGCCCAGTTTTGAGGCACTTTCCTCCAGTGAGTTATGCTGCATAATCTAGTTTGCATACGGCCACAACACGCAGCATCACACACAAAATGAAAAAGCTATTTAATGAGTCATTGTGACAGGATTACAGTGTGTCTGCCGTACTTATACGACACAAGAGCTATGTGCACGGTAAATACTGGCTTGGAAGTATGGGCCTGACAAGCACGAGTGTCAGGCTACCATGATTCCAGCTCTTCTCTACAGAGAACAAAATGAATAGTTCAAATGATTCTGCTGGAGAGAAACCATACCAAACAGAGAGCAATTCAACATGCATTCATGTGAGACAAGTCCCAATTTTCCCCCACGGCTGATGCTCAAAGGACTGTCAAGTGGGCTCTGTAGTCCCATATTTCTCTCTTTCTACTCTGATTTCATATCTTTTGTGCACACACTTCTGTCTTAAGTCTGTGTGACCACAATTGCAGGGATTTTTTACATTCATTATTTTGCCTGGTTTTCTTTTTTGACGTTGTTTTTCGTTTATTCCGTAGACGTACGGGATTGGATTTCTTTTAGACTTCTTTGAGGCACGCATTGCGCGGGATGCTGGATATACTCACAAAGATAATTACCCATCCTGTTTCAGCCATACCATCAAATCCAGTTCATATACATCTTGCAACATGCAATTAACTGTGCCAATAGTACAGTTAAGTAGCCATCTCCTCCCACCCAATTGGCAGCTCTGGAAACGCTGACATGTTAATCCCACATGCAGGGCACACCTCTAGGCAGGGTGAAATTTGATCTCATTAGTATTCTGCAACATACCGTAAATGCCGTACGATATACTTGAAACTTGTCAGGAGGATTCTCCTGCCTGAGGCTAAATGTATGCTGGGATGGTCTCCAGTCCCTCGAGACCCTGGCAAGGACAAAGTGAGTATAGAGGATAGATGGATGGATAATGGATGGATGGTTTCAGGAATGTATGAGAAATCATCCAAAAACATATGGCACAGTGCCATGTGTTTTCCTGTGCTGAGAATAAAACCTGTGTAGATGGAATAACTAACGGGTGATTGGCTGTTTTTCTAACATGTTGCAGATCAGCTTTGCACTAGGGATGTATGGGGGATGTATATAAATATAAAATAATACAAAATAAATACAAAACAAAACTACTGGCAGGAAAGTATAATTGGCCCTTTTTGTCCATTTTGCCTCAAGACCTTTGTCGTCTAACTTCAGCTTGTCATATCCTCTGTACTGTTGGGTTCTGCAAAGTCCCAAGATTTAATATGGATCATGAAACAAAATAGTCTATAACAGTACGGACAAAAGTGGAGCCCACAGACCAAATTCATCTCACCATAAAGGTTTGATTCGGCCTGCCAGATGCCTTTTTTGGGGGGGGATGCTTTTTAAGTATTATTTGTTGATCATGGCTGGCAGAGGAACTGTTTGCACATGAAGTCAGTCAAATAAGGGAACTCTGAACTCCACAAACCATTTCTGCATAAAAACAATACAATACAATACTTTCTTTCTTTTGGCCCATGGTCCACCATTCAATTTCAGTTTTGGCCTCCTCTGGTCTGGACTGATAAAAAGTAACTCGCTGAAAGTCTTGCTGCTTTGGTTAGCAGTTTCTGTCCACACTGTACAGACATCTGTCACCTGGGTTACTACAATACTAAAGAAAACGTCAGTGTCTGATCCTTCCCCAAAACAGGCATCTCATACGTTGGTAGAAAAACATCCAAAACACCATTACACTTTAACCAGCAGCAGCTTCTACTTTTCAAATCAAATCAATTCTATTTACATAGCCCAACATTTTTATCACATTGCCTCAGTGGGCTTTACAAACTCTACAGTGAACGACATCCTCTGTCCTTAGACCCTCGATTCAAGTGGGTAATAACTTGCCAAGTGAAGAACTTGCAAACTGTTGACAACAGGCTAGATTCCACCGAACAGTTAGAAAGTTAGAACCAAACTCTGTATTTTTCATCAGTGTGTAACAACAGAAGCAAGGTTCAAACTTTGTGCTTTTTTCACCGATGAATTTGTTCTCAACATGCTCAGTTCTTTTTTTATGATCTTGCTCTTTCTCGACAAGAGTTGAGATTTCATGTGTGGTAGGCCATCTGCTTTAACGTTGTGTTCTCTGAGACACTGTGGAGAATAACATCTGAGCTGTTGTTTGTGGTCCAACTTTTCTGAACAAGTCTTTCCTTTCTCCTTCGCTCATTAATTTTATTCTCAGGACTGCAGCTGACTAGATGTGCTTTGTTTATTTCAGTCGTGAACAACAGGAGCTGCTTGTGAGATGCAGTGACTGAAACATCTCGCGCAAACAATCAAGTAACTTCAAGGATTTAAAATCACACGTTTTACATTCAATGCAACCTCTGAACCTGAACCTCTTGGCACATGTCCTTTCTAATTCAAATGTGCTTTAGGAATAGTTATCCCGCACAACAAGCATACAAATATCACTGCTGGTTTGACTGTTTATCATTTAAATGAAACTAGATGTGTGACAGGTGTCATAGGTCTAATGATTCCCCTCACCTTTAAAAATGTGAACGAAAATAAATTAGACGCCAGGACAGAGAGACAGACATGAGGTCAGGTGGCGGAGGTGTCTTTCATTCAGATCGACCAGCAACCCCATTTTAATGCATGCCTCTGTGTTGGTCTGATGTAAGATAATATTTAGGGCACTCTTACTGACTAAAATAAACCTTTTGCTGCTGGATAAACTAGCCTGATCATTGTTTGGTGCGACTGATGCCCCCCCTCTTTCTTTACTTTTACTGTGTGCATATTGATTGGAGTGGCTTGCATCGGAACGTTGACCATATTTATCCTGCCTCATCAGGCCAATTAGTAGCAGGATGATAAGCTGCTGCAGCACCGCTGTCCCTAAGCTCTCTCTGATGAATGTGGGGCTAATTGGGGTCAAGGTTGGGTTTAAGGCTGTGGTAAGTTGAAGCAGAAAGCACAGGCCGAGGCTAATCTAATCAGGTGCACCGTCAGACCACAGTCTAATCGTGTCATTTAGTAAGCAGTTAGATGTATATTGGGGACTGAAATAGTCCCCCATTACCACACACCCACACTAAAAGCGGAACATACATTTTGCGTGCACGCAGCAGTGTATGAGTGTCGTTGTGTGTGCCTGTGAGTGTGAGAGTGTTTAAGTTAAGTGCAATCATCATCCTGTGCCTGCCACCATCAGAGCTATCAAAGGCCCATCTGGGAAGCAAGCGCGCACCCGTGTGCGTGCGTGTGTGTGTGTGCGCAGCACAGCCACCACAGATCCTCCAGTGAAGAGCCCAGGTGTTCCTGTTAAAGTGTTAATTAGATTAGTGCAGATCAAACGGGGGTGGCATTCGCTGGGGAGTAGAGGTGGAGGGGCCATCCCGCTGGGGCGCCCGTTCCAAATACTGCTCCTCATCCACCAATTAGGATGAATTAATCTTTCACTGGACTCATTTGATTGGTTCTCCAGGTCTGCACGGCGACCCAATAAGGGGTTTAAGCAGGTTTCTGTGGAAGAGTGGAGTGGGCGGGATACAGTATGAACATACATAAAGTTATGGTTTTATAGTTAGATTAATGCATATATGCCCAGTGTGCTTTCCATTATATAACAAAGCTAAATTATTACAGTAAGTCTATTTCACATTATTTGCTCTGGCAATAAAATTTCAAGTCTTTTGAAATGTAACAAAAATAAAAAGACAAATGACTCAGGGCAATTATTTAAATCTTATAAACTACAAAACCATCGCCTTGGGTATTATTTCACTTTTTAGAGCTCTTAAAGGAAATAACAATCACCCTATGCTATCAGATGTAGCTAAAAGAAGACTCTCAATAAACTTTTTACGTGGTTCACGCTCTGCCTGTATCGTACTGGTCCACATGTGATGGAGAGACTTGTTAGGAAAAAATGTGACAATTGCCTCTTAAGTTTTGTTTATCTGATAAACCAAACAGATATTCTTTAAAATGCTTCACGGGTTTTATCTAACTAACTATTATTTGCAGAAAAAGGTTTGGTTTCTGTTTTAGTTTTGCCCACATAGCAAACAACTGTCATGATTTATTGCTGGTCATATTTCCCCTAACTTTGTGCTGCTTTGGAAAACAAATATTCTTTGGATTATGACCGAAATCTATGTTTACATTTCTATTTGATCAATTTGCTTTTTATTTTTACCAGATTACATCCAGACATCTTTAGATCTTTTGTACAGTCTTTTGTCCCTGAAGATGTTGTTTATCAGCTGTTTAACTGTTTTTATAAAGTAAAAGAAAAAAAAAAAAACTGACACTGGCAATTTTAGGCTCCAGCGTAAAAAGAGGAATATTCTACAGCATAACAAAGCTTTGTGCCACAGAGGCACTCAGAAAGTTGCCAGCTTAACAATATTCTCGTTGTGAAACTGGAAATGAATGCACATAAATGTAAATTATAATCATCAACTAATGAAAGGGGTACAATGTAGTTTTGGAGAGGAAATTCTCAATTTAAAATATTAATAAGGTAATAATACAAACGTTTTGTTAATGACTGAATAAACAAGCTGTTCTCAGAGGAAAATAAGGTTCCCAGAACTCGGCATGAAAAAAACGTCAATGAAAAATGTCTTCTCAAAACTACATAGTGCACCTTTGAAAACTTAAATCTTCTATTCTTTCATTGTGTTTGTATATATTTCATCTCTATTTGTGGACCAGTAAAATACATTAAGTTGCTTTGATATTTAAATGTGGTCATTTTACATGTGCGGAACATTTTCATGTCATACAAAACGTCGGATGCTGTCATAGCAAACTTGTAGACATTTGTGTGTGTGTGTGTGTGTGTATTTGATGGGGGGGCATATTTATTTATAAAAGTTGGCGGGAGGGGGGTAAATTGTGTTACTGTTTTAATGATGTGGGAATGTGTGTATTCATAACTTTGTAATTGACATTTTGCTCAATTGTGAATTTAGTAACTGTTTCTAATTTACTGTATGTTCCATCTACCTGCCCGGTGCAATGCATCTCTCCCTGTTATATACAGGGCTAATGTTTTATTGCGCACTGTCCCTGTTCAAATAAAATAAATAATAAATAACAATAACTACAGCCAGTAGTACTTTGTCACAAGCAAATGGTTGTTGGAAGCAGACGATTGTCCAAGTAATCTTTTTTACGGCATACAATATGTGATTAAAGTGGAATGTTTTCTACCCACTCAAGTGGTGCCCCCGCATACTTTTGTACTGCATTGAGCAGAGACCTTGTAGCCTTTTCTCAAAAATGAACCTGGTAGGTAAAACAGTTTATTCCAAATGATAAGAATTGTTGAGAAACTCTAGAAATATGGCCCTGGGTGAAAAACAAAAAAAACAGACAAAAATAAGAAACAAAATTGAATTATGAAGCCCACACAAAGCCTGAAAGTCACAAAGAGAACTAACAAAGTCATTAATCTTAATTTCACTGCTGTACCTATACAAAATAATCAGAACTTATTGCCCTCCTTGTCAACATCGTATGAAAACAAATCACGTATACAGAATACACAGACGTCATGTAAGCGAGTCCATCGCGCAAAACCTGTCAAAGATCTACACAAACACGCAAGCACACACCTGCTCTACACTCACACATACAGTTAATCTTGGTGGGTTGGCTTTCCCTATTTCCAAGTCCAGAAACATTATAAAAACAAACAAACAAAGCTAGGTGTGGTCTTGTTCCCACAGAGCCATAAGAACTGAAGACCAGGGACTGGAAGACACATCAGTGGTAGCATGCATCAATTCCACATCAAGTAGTAGCTACTGATGTGGAATTGTCTGTAGCGCACAACAGGGAATGACAACAGATGCTTGCTCATACTGCTGAAATGATTGTGTGTTTTCTTGTGTCTTCTGCGGGCAAAGTGACGTTACACTGTGGAGAGACACCAACTGGTCGTTGCGTGCAGGCTTTGTCGTGAAGATAACCACTGTGGTTATGCGACTACCAGTGAGAGACTTTTGTCCAAGCATAGCAGGGCTACCATCCTACTTACATCTTCATATGCATGTGTTTCACAAATGGTCAGTGTCATTCTGTTTCTGGAGTGTATTCAAGTAAGTGCAGTGTTTTCGGCCAATGGCAGATCAGGTCTGGCCTTACCAGTAATACTTTGTAACATCTCTGTGAACTCACTAAGCCTCTACAGCCCGAAACATAGCATATGTTTAAGAAAGAATGTCCTTCTAAATTGAAGAATGATTTTCAAAATGAACATATTAGAGATCCTACCTCAGACATTGCAAGTTGACAAAAGGATTTCAGTAAGACTAGACTGACGAAACCGATGTTGACTCAGCTTACTGACAATTTCTCAGAACCCCACGTTTTGATTTAGCCTCTGAGCTAATTCACTTAGCACACACAACTCTGTTTAATATGTTCATGTTGACAGACTGAAACCCAATTGAATAGATATCTATGTTACCACACTTCAAGATTCGAGAAGACAGATTCAAAAATGCTTGTTTAAAGTGAAACTCTCGCCAAAAAGCAACCTAGGCATTTTTTGTGAATGTACACGAGTCAAACCTCCGTGTAAAAGCATAATTACGACGAAAGAGGCACTTTTAAGATTTACCGTGGTTTCGTTTTCGGGGGATCGATATTTTTTGACTGCCACGACGGCCGTGCGCTAAACTTGCAGCAGCTAAGGTGAGTATATCAAAAACTCTCTTTTTAGTAAACTCTGTGTACACAAACAATGTTCTCAATGCTCGTGTTCATGTGTCGAAGCCCTGGTGATGCTATGAGCAAAGTTTCATGTTGTGTCGAGCCTTCTAGTGTTTTAAAAATAGCAATTTTTGATGCTAGCTTACGAGTGCCCTTGCACTCCCATTGTAAATGAGTTTGACCCGAAAACGAAACCACGGTAGATCTTAAAAGTGCCTCTTTTGTCGTAATTATGCTTTTACACAAACGTTTGACTCATATACATACACAAATAAAGCCTAGGTTGCTTTTTGCCGAGAGTTTCGCTTTAAACAAAACTGTGCAGTTTTTATTCCTGCTAGGGACTGAACCAGTTTGTACTCAAAATCATTAGATGTTTGTTAAGGCTCTGGTGGGGAAAATGTGATTTTCCATTTCAAGAAGTGAAACTGGAAGATGATGACTTAAAAAAAAGAAAGTCTCCATGGAGTAGGAGCAGCATTTGAAGGCACTTTTCTTATGACTCTTTTTGTCGCCACTCGATACAGACATGTGCACATACCTTTGCATTCCAACACATCCCAGTGGTACTGCAGGAATGAAAGTACATGTACATGTAATTTACCTAAGCACAATTTTGAGGGACATGTACTTTACTGGCATATTCATATTTTCTGCCACTCAACTGCGTTATGAGGCAAACATTCAATCTGTACCAACTGCATTTTTTTGATAACTTTATTTCGCTAGTGACTTTGCAGATTGCATGTTGCATCAGAGCCATAGCAGCACATTATTTAATTATTTTATTTTCACAGCAATCAGATAAAAAAGTATCATGATAACAATAATAACAATAATAATAATAATAATAACAGCAAAACACATTCTGATAATCAGTAAAATGCTGAAAATTGGATCCAGTGATTGGCCAGGCAGGTAATTTATTTTTACTTGTACTTTTGATAAGGGAGTACATTTAATATCAGACACTTTAAGAGCTTTACTTAAGGACTATTACTGTAGTTCACTTTCACTTATTCAAAAATAATATCTTACAATATCTTTTCTTTTATACAGGTATGTTTTGGGTAATTTTTAAAATTAATGTCGAGACAGAATGTGATGTGTCATTGCATCAAGTCGAACAGCTCAGGGCCTCTCCATGTCTAAATGTGTCTCTCCATTTGCCTCACATTCTTTGTGGACAAAAAGGAAGAAGACAGTGATGCCATCACTGCACTCGGCATGTGATTGAAAAAGTAAGGAATGACCCTCAACAAAAGTATAAACACAAAACTTGAGTGTTTGCTCCCATTTTTCACGAGATGAAGTAAAAGATTCAATACTTTTTCTATGCACACAGAGGGCTTGTTACTCTGAAATACTGAACATGAATTTGTTGAAATCTGTTAGTGAGTGCCAATCTTTTTTTCAAGATTGTCAGGCAGATGCCTCATGCAGTGTGACCCATCTCCTTCACATGCTGAGTTGAGGAGCTGATTTTGGTCTGCGAAATGGTTTACTCCTCTTCAATGATGGTGCAAAGCTGGATCTCAAGATCTCGTCGTAGTATCCCTGCACATTCAAATTGCCAACATAAAATGCACCTGTTTTCGTTGTCCATAGCTTATGCCTGTCCATACCATGACCCAGCCATCACCATGGGGAACCCTGTTCACAACACTGACATCAGCAAACCACTCATGGATGCGATGCCATACATGCCTTCTGCCATCTGTCTAGTACAGTGTAAACTAGGATTAACAGTGTTCCATTTGCCCTCTTTAGTACCACAGTGATGGACGAAGAGCACGCCTATGCACTTACTTAAGATGTTTTCTGGCAGTTGCTGCAGAAATTCTTTGGTTGTGCAAATCATTTGTTGCATCAGCTCTGTGATTGGACACTCTCTGATGATCTTGCAGGTGTTGAAGCCAGATGTAGAGGTCCTGGGCTGATGTGCTTGCACAAGGTCTGTAGTTGTGAGCCTGGTTGGATGTACTTCCAAATTCTCAGAGTGATAACGGAGATGGCTTGTGGTCGTGAAATGAACATTTAATTTACAAGCAACAGCTCTGGTGTACATCCCTACAGTGAGCATGCCAAGTGCACACTCTCTCAAAACTGATTGCCTCGACGGTCTTAAAAGTGCCAGTTTGTGTTTCATCCGACAATTTGAAGTTTTGAATCTTAACGGTCATACATCCACAGGTATTTATGAACCAGTTTATTCAAGGCTCTTTCATCGACCTAGTTACCACCAAACACAAATCATGATTCGAGCAGTTATCAAAGCCAAAACAGGATAGTTCTACATAAATCAGTATATTGAAAGTACAATGAAAAATCTCCTTTTCAGGCAACCCAAATAGACCAAATACAAGTCCCAATAATGTATTAAAAGCTCTGGGTATTCCTCCTACCGGCCTCTCTAGTTCTATTGTACATGGTCGTCTTGCCTTTTCACATCCCCATTTAAAAAACAGAGGGGCTGACTTCTTGGATTCCAGAATCCCATTGGCTGAACAAGGGAGGTGTGACCGGGCTGTGAACTGAACTGGTAAATTTGAACTAATGGTGAGACAGAGGAAAAAAACAAACAAACAATAATTATGTCTGACTGTAGAACTGAAACCTGTCTAAGGCACACCTATGCAGTAATACATGTTACATGTTACATATGCAGTAATATATATATATATATTACTGCATATGTAACATGTAACATGTATTACTGCATAGGTGTGCCTTAGACA
>OMLP01045947.1:76408-90382 GCA_900302685.1 Spondyliosoma cantharus
AATGGTGAGACAGAGGAAAAAAACAAACAAACAATAATTATGTCTGACTGTAGATCTGAAACCTGTCTAAGGCACACCTATGCAGTAATACATGTTACATGTTACATATGCAGTAATATATATATATATATTTTTTTTTTTTACAAATATGTGTTCAAAATTTAAGATAAACATTTTGAGTGCACAGAAATAGTTATTTTACCTCAACTTGTGAATATCAGGTAAATCACAGTTAATAACACTGTGCAACTGTGCTCTTTAAGTGTCTTAGTATTCATGGTTTTAATGATGCAAATAAACCTTTTATTTTGATATCACTAAATCAACCAAACACACGGATACATCTCTGATGCTGATTCCTCTGCCGTGTCCTCAGTTTCATTGCCTCAGCAGTAACACAGTTTGTTGTTCCAAAAGTGAAGTGGCACGCAGGTGAGTTCAAACTGCCAGAAATCTGAGCACACACACCAGCTGTACTGAAGTATTTGACATAGTCATGCTATGCTTCCCTCTAAACGCCTCCCTAACCACTGTGGAAATAATGCATATAACACTGGAGCCAATTATATTGTATTCGCATCACAAAAGAGAGAAGCCTTTAATGTGCAGCTCAGCATCGAGGGAGCCCGCTATTTGTTTTTGGTCTTCTCCTCACTACTGAAGCGCTCTTTCATTAGGGAAGAAGGAATACAGTGGCAGGACCACATACTGAGAGCTCAAGTCTGTCTGTTGACTGAAGTCTGTTTCACCACATCTCTCGAGGGAGGCTGTGTCCAACTGGGAAAAGATGCAATAAAAGGAGTGTATAAATACACACCAACAGGCGCAACATGTACAGTGCACAAAGGAAAATTCAGTGCTGGAAATATGGAACACAGATATTGAAAACACACACTGTTGGTTGTATTATGCCCATTTGTGTGAAATTTTAGGTTTGATTACAGACCACAGAACTGGCTGCTTAACTATTCTGATTCTCTATGTCCTTCTTCTCTTCCCTCCACTGTGTATTCAATCATCCTTCCCGAAAGTAGACCTTATTTTTTTCTGTTAAAAATAAGGTCTACTTTCGGGAAGGATGATCCTGAAACAATATACCAAAAACAATTTAATCTGAGTTTTTATCACATTTTGTACCATTTCCTTGAAAGAAGACAACTTTCTTTGCTAAAGGTGAGTATTTTTTTTTAGCAAGTCTGCTGTCAAGTCCTACAGCACGTTCTAAGAATATCTGATTACCATAAAAACATTTAATTTCTTTACAAGTGAACAATTACTTCGGTTTCTCGATTGACCTGTGCCCTACTCGTCAAATGAATTACTTTCTACATCTCTTTACCCAGAACTCCTCAAAGATGTTCACTCAACTGAATGCTTCATCTATTTTGGTTACAATAACTCAATGTCAAGCTTCTTTCAAGGAAATTTCATATAAAGTAAGACGTGATGTGCCAACTCTTTTCTGAGAAACCCTTTGTAAATAATAAACTGCTCCACACCTTAAACATTATTTGTCTCGGCTTCTCTCATTTGAAATATCTTTTTCTCTCACGGGAATGATATTTTGTCACAGTGGCTCTTGGGAGCAAATGGAGTGATCCGTCTCCAGCTCCCGCTGAAAACTGGGACAGCTTGCTTATAATTGGTGGAAAATGTCACCACAGTTGATTACCAGTGATTTGTACTACTGCAGAGGGAATCCAAATAAAAAGTAGACTTGATGAGTGCATATTTAATGAGGCTCATGCATACTAATGCGGGCATCTCATTCCACTCCATTTCCTCACATAAACACATGCAAATTCACGGTTCAAGTCAGTGAAAACATAGGAAGTCATCTTAATGAATGAAATACAGTGATATGAGCTGTTGCTTCAGCTGAGTGGCCAGTGTGGAATTATGTCAGTTTAGTACTTCCTGCTGTCAGAAAGTGCCACAGCAGATTGTGACTGCCTTAAAACTATACGCTTAACCAAATGTATGCAGTTATTGAATCCAACATTTTTAAAATAACACCTTCTATGCAGACGTTTATTTCATGGAAAAGGCAGCGTCATAGTGATTACCAACCGAGTTGCAATTTTACATCCACCTCTGTCCAGGCTCATGTTACATATGTAGTGAAGACTTCAAAGGTTCATAAAAGGTTTTAAGTGCAGTTCTGAAAAAAATGGAAGTTATCACTACACTGACATGTTTGATTCCAGTGAATAATTTCCAGTGAGGAACATGCTGTCTTCACATATTTTTACAGGGGAGTACAGAGGACTGATAGAGAGCTTCATCACATGGTGCAACGACAATCACCTGAAGCTCAATATCAGCAAAACCACAAAGCTTGTGTTGGACTACTGCGTTGTGTCTATCTGTGTGTTCGTTCACTGACAGGAAAAAAGAAAACATACCGATGTTTGGCCAATAAAGCTGATTGTGACAGAAAATAGAAAAAAGAAAAAAGAAATAAAGATTTATAATGTGGATGCTTCAACCCTTGCAGCACAGAAGATCTCCACAATCAGCACAGTTTGAAGGTGAGCAACCAAGACTGATGTCACCAATTCTGTATCAGACCAAATTAAGTATGGTCAGAATCTCCCTTCTTATTCAGTTATTAAATGATAGCCAGAAAAGTGTTTTTTGCAGAACATAATCACGTTACAGTGAAGTTGACCTTTGACCTATTGGATACAAATTATGAGAATGTTCTGATTTTATCCTGCTGGATATTTGTATGGAATTATGTCATAATAAGTGGGTAAATACTAAAAGACAATACCCATAGACAATAGCCACAGTTTGGTCACCATGCTGTCATCCAACAAAACATACAGAAGGATCTATTGCCGTACCACCAGACTATGGAGCAGCTTCATTGCTCAGGCTACTCCTCAATTCATCCTCCACACACCACTCTACAAAAGAGTGTGTTTTGCTTTTCTTTTTCTCTTATGTAGTATAAAGGGACCTAAATTCAGTTTTGTTTCACAACCCTGGTGTTGTAGAATGACAAATAACTGCAACCTTTTTAATTATTGAGTTATGGTCAAAGAAATGTGTTGTGTGAGGTCACAGTGACCTTGTCCTTTGACCTATGATCACCAAATTCTAATAAGTTTATCTTTGAATCCAGATGGATGTTTGTGTCACATTTGCAGATATTCCCTCTGACCAAAACACCATGCATCTGGCCACGGCTATTGCATAAAAAAAAAACACATTTATTCTACTACTATTTGCTCTAGGCAACACAATGACTTACACTTTACTAATGTTGCACACTAAGATTTTTAATTTGGGGGAAAAATTGCCAAATAGAAGGTCATTCAAGTCTTGCTGAGCAGTCATCGAGCTTCCTGGCAATTAGGCAAGTAAACGATGAGTACATTAGTGGTTTCGAATCTTGGAAGCGAGGATAAAAATGGAGCTCAATTTGTATGCTTGTGTTTGCACTGGGTCTTTGCTGGCCAAGCTGTATGGGACCAGGACCCCTCCTGAGAGTCTAATGAAACAGCTACTTTCTTCGAGACACACACAAACATGTCAAGTTAGGACAAATCCTGCTCGGCCTGCATAGTGAAGGACACACGCATCACCTCCTGGGGACATATAGATGATTCTGCTGCTTATAGCTTGTACAACACTTTGGTGCAGCGTGCACGTGCACACACACAAACACACACATTGACATCGTCAGACAGGGCAGTACTCAATGTAACACTGCCTTCATTGGTTTCAGGCTTAGTACACTGTTGGACGAACACACTTGATGCTGTAATTTGACGGACAGAGCTGAGGTTGGAAGTCCATTTCCTTGATGGTTGTCCCTCCAACCACAACGTTGTCTACAACAAGCTGCTGACCTGCCATGCTTTATTTCACATGCACCTCTTTGGATTCACCAGTATGCAAATCTGTCCAACTCTGAGGGTCCATCAGCATCTGCTGGGTGCCAGGCAAGGAATACAGATGCAGGCAGATAGGTGTTTAGGAAGGCTTCTCACGTCCGCCTACTGAGAAGCAGCACAACGACTTGGCCACAGCCACAGCAGCTCCGACACTTCCATTCTTCAACTGGATTGATTCTCACCAACCACTGGCAATCTGACTCATCAATATTCGGAATCACACTGCCCTAAAATAGCTTCAGCCTTGGGATTTTAACCCTTCAAGTGGAGTGCTGTGATTGTGATCCAGAATAAGAATGAGGGACAAAGAAGACGATCAAAGTGATTCAGTGTTCTTGGTTCTTAGATTTTTCCATCATCTCCATTACATTGTAATGACACTACAAACTGCATATCTGCTAGACTAGGTACAGTATTACAGAATTGTTTTCTTTAAACTCTGAAACCTGCATTGCTAAGCAGCTTGCAGCTGTGGGGCTCCACCAGATCAAACGAGAAGTGGAGTGGGCGGTGAAGCAAGTTCGAAACTGATTAATGCAAAACAGAGTTTGCATTCTGAGTTCGTATAAGATGATGGGTCAACCAAAACAATGTGTGAGGATATCATTACAGAGAGGAACTGACATGCTTGACAACATTTGATTTAGACTTGGGGGTGGTATTGTTTGTATTGATTGGGTTTCAGATTCATTTAGTTTTATTTTGAAAGTTCTACTCTATTGCTGTTCATCATTGGGCTAATAATCATAAGGCTGTGTTGTGGCAGTATATTGTTGATTGGAAAAATACTCTTACTTTCCAACATATATGATATATAAATGAAGAGTTCACTAAAGAAAACAGATAAAACTAATACCAGTTGGAGTAATATTCTTTTGAGTGCACAATAAAAAAGTTTTTAAAAAAAATTGGATTCCTTCAAAAACAACCCGACAACAGTTTAATTGATTCACTGGAGTCCATAACTGACAAAAACATGTTTTAGGAAAATGAATCAAAATGGAGATTACTATGGTTTTATGAACTCCTCACCTGATATATGATATACAGTATATTGATGGAATTTCTACTTTTACAGCATGTGTCGACATGGAACGTTCAGCCAATTATGCAAAGTAAGCGCAAAGAGCTCAACTCTTGATGCTAACAGATAAAACAGTGACTGTCCAGCTTACTTGCTAACAAATCCATGGTGTGTGGAGGCAGTCTGAATGAAAACCAGAGGCACTAAATGGATGCGCCTCAGTGTTTTGATAACAAAGAGTCATCATCTCATAGTTATTCTTCCGTTGCTAAATTGTAAGGATTGCATCATCGTGTCATTGTAGACGTAATGGCACCAAATCAACAGAATTTCCTTTTCCTTGGTCTTGCTTCCTTTGAACAATTAAAAGCTGTAGCCAATGAACTACATTCTAAAAAAAGAAAGTCAAGTTTATATTAAAGTCAATATTAAAAAACTAGACCCGATGTCCGTTACTTCAACTCAGAAACACATCCCTTGCTCCGTCTTGTCTTTGACTTGCCTGGACCCCCCTCTCTATCCTCCATTCTATGCCTGTGGCTGCACATCCTGATCCAACATCACCAGTAAAATCACAATCTAGCACTGTATCCTGAACAGATTTCAGTCAACACCGATAATCGATAATTATCTGCTTTTCATGTCACCGATAAGATATAATTTCACATTTATCAATATAAAATTAAGTCCCTTCCCTGTACTTTTTGCTAACCTGAGGGTAGACATGGTTCAGATGTAGTGGGCAAAGATGAATGATTTAATATTCTACAGTTCTAATAAAATTTGTTGCGTTAAAACTTGTAGACTTGTTTCCCTCCTCTCTGAACACTTGTTGAACATGTATTGCAAGTTGCAATTGCGTTGTCTTCCTCTGTAAACCCCATCCACACTTCTCTAGGCTCTGTAGTCTAAGTGTAGTCTTCTTTGTGTTTAATGGTGGGTCGCAAAACCAGCTTGCATACCACGGCCTAATGTACTGGGATGTGTACAAGCTGTTAAAAAAGTCAAAAAAGCAATCTGGCTTCAGAGTTAAGCAGCCAAAAACTGATGACATAAATATTGGGCTTATCATTTTTTGGGCTGATATATACTGTGGGTCCTTAATCTACATCTTATTTCAAGAACAATGATTAGTCCCTACAGGGAAATAAAAACAAGAATGTTCTTATGAGTTATGCATCTTTGAACACAATAATAATGGTCTTTTCTATTATGAGATGGATTTCGGCCAACACCACATTCTGCTGCTGGCTTAATTTGACCATTAAGTTCCAAAGAAAGTAGCCAAATTGTTTGGCATGGTCTAACTTGTATAAGGATCAATGACAATCTTGTGTAAAATGACTCCAATTGATTTAATTTGTTGCAATTAGTAACTTTATAATGAGCACTCTGTGTATCCACATTTCACTGAGACAATGATTCCTTTTTCTGTAATTTTTGTCTATCTACCTTCCTCAAGCTGATGTCCGAAGTCCTCTGTGGTACGCATAATATTTGTGAACTTTATTAAACTGTCTGTTTATTATTAAAACTGTTTGTGGCAATTAACATTTTTTTGTTAAGATTATTTCCCAAGAAACTAGCCATCATATATGTCTGCATTAATGCATTTACTTCCACAGAAGGCCTGTTGCCTAATGTAGGTAACGGTTACTTTTTGGGAGTGGAGCATCTGTCTGCTTCCTTCCTCTGGCAGGAGTTAACTGCCTCCAGAGATGTCACAGCACATCATACATGCTGTACTGACAGTGCAATATTTGTTGACAATTACTCAAACAGCAGCTACATGTGTATATTATAGTTCAAATAAAAAATGCTGCAAGTTTCTTTTTTCTCTTTGAGGGATTTATATCAAAGTCAAATTGGCCAACGCAACATCCACAAAGAGTGTGTAAGCTTTTGAATAGGATCTGTTCAAATCTCCATAATCCTTGACACCAAAATTAAACTGCACTGTTTGATCGCTGAAGACACACTCCCCTCGAGCCTCTCCTCCCACTTCAGTAAAACAGGCAGGCGTACAAGAGAGAGAGAGAGAGAGAAAAAAAAAAACACTATGTCAGAGTAAAACCCTGCCAGAGTTGATACTTTCGAGAGGCATACAGTATTTCAACTTGGGGCTGTCTATGCATCTCCCTTTTATATGTTTATTTCAACATCAGTGGCTGAGAGTGATCGTTTTTCATCAAACAGCATCTTTTCTCTGTACACTGGCACTACACAGATCGATACACAGCACAGTTGTTGGAAATCTTTGCTATAATCAATTACTGAAGGGGAAGCAAACATGTCTTTGTACTGGTTTTCACTGAGACAGGTGCAGTCATTGCCTCATCCTTCACCCTCCTGTAATTGTTCTCTAAGTCAAGAGCAAACATATATTATCACTGACTTGGCAAGCCGGTTTTTAAGCCTTTGAAATTTTACTTTGAAATCAAATTAATTCAGTGGAATTAATAATCAGATGATTCTCTTGTGACAGCAAAGCAAATACATGAGAATTTTCCATGTCTTGTTCAACTTTGATGAATTTCTTTGTGCCACTCATCAGTAGGGAGTCATGTTGACTAGGAAGTTATAGCCAGAGAGTGTAAAACGTAAAACGGTATTGTAATGTATTGTGTGTACAAACCACCTTTGTTTAAAGGAGACATGTTACGCTTATTTTTAGGTTCATAATTCAATTTTAGGTGACTCCAAGAAGTGGTTTGCATTCTTTAATCCTCAAAAAAAACCACATCTGTTTCCTCATTCTGTCCAGAGATGCAGTGCTTGACTCCCCCTCTGTCTAAAACCCCCTGTTTTAGCTCCTGTCTCTTTAAGGTCCCTCAATCTGAATACCATAGGAGCTCCTGTTGGTGCGGGTATTGACCTTTTTAACTTTTAAGATCTTTTACATGCACAAGAAGCATATAAAACACTTAAGGAATGGAACAAAAATGGGTCTCCATAAACCTTATCTGTTGCAGCATATTATGTACCATGATCAGTGATGACAAAGATGTAGGTCCCTGCAAGGGTTTCATATGCGTGATTATATGATGTGTGTATGTGTCTGTGTGTTTTGGTAGACCATCAATTTGTACATGGTGGTTTGTAAGTGACTTGTGTTCTATTTTTCTCTGTCAGGATGCCGCTCTTATCTTTGTGGCCCAGAGACCACAGGACTTATCAGGCATACATTCATCCGTGCAGGCCACTGCCAGAACCTAGAGCCGCCCTCTGACAGCTAGGCTATGGCTTCCATACAGACCTACATCCCCAGGTTTAGAAAAAAAAAAAGTCCAATATTGACTCCATTTCACTGAACAAACTTCAGAGGAAGTTTCTGTGGTGACTCTCTCACAGTGCGGCTGCTGTGTAGCTCCACAAGCTTGCCGAGCCACAGGATGCTGTATCTCTGGCTTCCAGAGAGGCGATGGACTCTCGCTTGCTCTGTGCCTATGGCCTCACTTGCCCTTTGAACAGATTCTGAATTGACAATATTCGGAATGCCTCGGTTAGCCTGGCTCCATCCAAAGTTAAATACACCTCTAAAGCTCACTAATTACCATATTGACTTTTGTCTTGTTGTTTGCTTAATGCATCCAGCACAATGTGTAAAAGTGTAAAAACAACAACAATTTGTGTTTTTACCTAAGTGCAAACTAATTTTTGGCCCAGAGTCTTTAATCGAGAACTTGGCTGAAAGTGCAGGAAATTACTGCTCCTGGCAACAAAGTAGCAGATTAACGCGTTCGCTTTAGTAACAACTAAACAAACTGATTACAGCATATTATTCAATGAGCCTTAGAGGTGCCAGTAGATGCTTTTGTTTTTGTTGGACAGATGTTGGCCAGCTGTTAACCCATTTTAAGATTTTTTAATCGACTGCCGCTGTGTATCTTGCATGTGGGTCCTTTTGTGTAACTTGCGACACATGGGAGCGCAGAGCACTCCTTATGGAAACTCAGCTCCCACTGACTCCCACATACATCCCTGTACCCCAAAAAACTGCACCAACATGGCAGCCAATCGACATTAATCCTTTTGTTACTCACATATAGTGATGTCACACACTGTAAAACACTGCGAGGGTTAGGATTAGCAAGCAGACATTTAAGACAGGGAAATAAAACCAGCATTGCTTTGTATTTCTGCACAGTGAGAATGGGACAGGAAAGATGTGTTAGTTTGAGTGCATTCGCTTCCAACTCTGACTCAGACTGGCTACAAATAGATTAAACAGAAAGTAGCAAGACAGATCGTTTAACTCCCTATTTGACAGTCAGTGGGCAGTGGGCTTAACAAAATAAAAGCCAATTTACAGGATCCCGCCGCTGGGCCTCACAAAAGGACTTACTGCATGACCTCCGCACATATGCCTCAATTTGTGTCAACACCAACTTCCTCCTCTCATTTCCCCTTTTACAGCAGAATAAAACTAGCCCCACAAATCATCGCAGCAGACAGCTGATCTATGTCTCTACTAAAGGGGGGGTGCAGCTGGCTATTCGGAGGGATCTGTACACCGAGGCTGTTAAAGACGGTCACCTAAAGAGAGATAGGCCTCAACAGCATTGTGTCTGCTTTAGCCGAGGCAATGAACCGCGCCGAATTTCATCAGCAAAGAGAAAGCAGCATGGGAAGGGGAACGATAAAAAAAAGTACTGAGCACACAACAACAAACTTTTCCAATCAATGCACTTTCTCATGGAGACAGGGTGAAATTAATTCTCGCCTGAAGGGCTGTTGTGGGGTGGGGGTGTGGGGTTGGTTCACTGGAGAGTAAGAGCTGTTGACAAATACTTTTCATCCTCAGGTCAATGACTATGGGGAAAAAAATAGGAGATGTGAGGGAAGGAGTGAGGGAGAGGACACATAGAGAAGGCAGAGAAAGAGCCATCAAGAGGGGGTTTAAGAGTGTTGGAGCTCTCTCGAAGCTTAATGACAGTGGAGCGTCACCAGGACCTCCCTGACATTACTGAAGCCCTCGCTTCCATTTAGCAGAGATGTTTCCCTCCAAGCAGCGAGCAGTTGTCTCTCACCCTAATTATTCCACCCTCCACCTGCTCGTCACACTGGTTCAGTCACACTGGTTCATCTCTCTGTGCTCAGGTCTCACCCTTCTGTCCTTTCCTCCCCCCTTCTCTCCGCTGCCCTTTCAATACCTCCTTAGGACACTGGAAAAGTCAGAACTCTCCACTCTCGTAGATTACTTCTGAATTTTAAAAAGGTCTTGTGTTTTTTTTTTTTTTCTTTTTTCCTCTGAGCATAGTAATTCCAGTGAGCCAATATTTGAGCTGGCCTACAATTATGCATCTATTGCCACTTTAGATTTGTTATGCAAACTTATGCATTTTAAAATCTCCAATATAGCAGGCAATAGGCTAACAACACTTTTGGATGATTGTTGGGGCAGTATCCATACATAAGATTATCAATGTGGGTTTCCTTTCACGGTAAACCTTACGGTTTAGTTTTACTATATCAGTCACAGTGCCTGTGAAGTGGCAGAAAGGGATTGGAGCAGAAACACGGGGTCTTGACTTTCAGTGAGAATCATTAACGTTTAGCCAGCCCTTCGAATGAAATCAAATGGCTCCATGATATTAGCCAACCTTGTTGTTAGCAGAACTAAAAGGTTGTGAACTCAAGTAAGGGACCTGGAGAATAGTATAGGGAATCAAGGCAAGGGAGAAAATAATGACTTTAAAGGAGTATTGCAGTAATTTAGTATTACACACTGATTCAATAAGGGCCGCACAAGAGGAATTATCAAAAGTTGAAGCAACCGAGCGCAAGATATTCATGACTTTTAGTCTCTGCGGGTAAAACTTCCAAAACACTTAATTTCCTCGCATCCAAATTTTTTAGATTCAACATCCAAAATATTGTCAGTTACTACTTCTGTAAAGCATTGATATGTTCACATATGCACATGTCACAGGCTCTGTAACATATCGACAGTTCATATTAGATTGCTTATGATTATTTTTGATGTGGGACGACAGTGTTTTAACATTTGTAAACATGACACTGGTGAATATTTATAAGGAGACGTCAGGACAATTTCCAGCCGTGTTTGTGTGGACAAAAATCTCCAGCTAAACTTGACCAAAATCTATATTATAAGCCAAAATATGATCTTTTCCTAACACTGAGTGTTTTTTGTGTCTAAACCTAACCAGATCATAAACACAGCAATGTCTCAATATAAAACTGAAAACTGAACCTCAAGAAAGGTTGCAACATATCCGTGGTTTGGTGAAACATACATTGCCAGCATCCATTCTGGAGGTTCAGTTGTAGCCTTCAACAAGCCTCACCAGAGAAATTAACTCTGCGTTTATATTATGAGGGTTATTTTCTCAGACTTTAGTTTGCACCAGGGTAACATAAGACATTAGACAACATTGCTCACAGACTTTATACTAACTGATATGTGTTGAAATTTGTGTAGCTTTTACATTACTATTTCTGTGTATTTTTAGCCACGTAACCTGAACATTTTACATCACTGTCTCAGACCTAATTGTAGAACAGAGTTATTTGACAGTCAGAACTTTTCCATCATCTGTCAGCTTCTCAAGTTTTAGACTTTGAACAGATTGTGTTGCTGTCGTGTCTCTTCCCCTGCGCCACATGGACATAAATAATGGATGCTAGAAAAGTCATTACAGCACTCAGGGACACGCAGCAGAAAGTCACTGCAGAAAGTCATTGCGCAAACCATCACAAAAGAGATGACCCAACCGTTTCATTTATTTGCTGACAAGACAAAATACAATTATTTTGCCTCTTTCTATAGCCATGAAAATACAAAGAAGTCAGATTTGGGTAAATTTTGAATGTTTAGGCAAACTATTCAGATTGACCTGTGTTATAGAGACTAAATGAAAAATTATCTGAGTTTACCACCAAACCCCTACAGCATTCTACCTCTTACAGGCCTATCTGGTTGGCCATTATCAAATTGTGAATCAAGAATTTCCCAACTCATAAATCACCCTAGTCATTATATTTTAAAGTTATTAGATTATCTTAATATGGAATAATTTCTCCCCAACTTCCAGTTCAGTCTTTGTTTTTATCTCCATTATCAAATTTGTCCTGTCTTATTCCTCACCGTCGTTCCGTCCTCTTAGACTCTTAATGATTACATTTTTCACCTTC
This sequence comes from Spondyliosoma cantharus, assembly GCA_900302685.1. Classification (NCBI taxonomy): domain Eukaryota; kingdom Metazoa; phylum Chordata; class Actinopteri; order Spariformes; family Sparidae; genus Spondyliosoma; species Spondyliosoma cantharus. The sequence continues at coordinate 88,496 of OMLP01045947.1, forward strand.
TCATTTCCAGTTTCCCGCACTCGTGTCTTCCAACAGAGAATCTCATGTCTGCTCTTCTGGAGAATATAATTCCCTGCCTTGTTGTTCACTCTGGTCCCAGGCTTTCATTGACTACTGTTGGTGAGACTCAATTAAAGCAAGGAGGGGAAGAAAAAAAATAAGATTAACAACACACACTTTTACCCACAATGCCCAGGGGGCTCAATTTATCTTGAGGAATGTTCAGCCTAAAAAAAAAACTGTGATTGACACCTCTAACCTTCATTGGGATGTAATCTTCATCTTTAGCACTCAGAGATCTAATTAATTAGGGGGAATCTCATTTCCTCACTAATGCAACTGGACAGAGGCATGATAGAGGAGGGAGAGACGGGAGGAGGAGGAGAGGAAGGATTGAGATGGAGGGGGAAAGGAGGGGTGCTGTATTTCATCAATGCCTGTGAACGGTATCCACCTTGTTCATTTCGTGGAGGAACAAGAGAGCGTGAGGTGGTTGGGTTCACACCAACTACACTGTATTGATTACAGCTGCCAGAACTCTGGCTACTGGCCATCAGAAAAGGAGACACTGCAGTAACACTCTTTATAATGGGATCTCTTGGTAATGTACTCAAGTGTTTCACTTTCCTTTCTGCGATTCGTTTTTGCGTTAAGGCCATCATCTGTGTGTGAGGATGTGTTATCTGATTTCTGAACTTCTTGCTGCGCTACAAAGTGTCTAAATTTAACTACTCAACATGTTGTTCACACTAATCCTGAGTGACTGATGCAGCCAGATTAAATGAAAAAAAATACCGCTGTGGATGTGTCTGTTTATGTTCAACTCCAAGGAGCCGAGTTTGGTTTATGATTTTGCTACTGTGGGCAAATGTCAAATGTCTGAATGGAAATGTCATCGACAGTGCTGTTCCCTGGAAATATTTACTTTATTTATATTGTATTAACCATTAAAGAACAAATATGTGTTGTGATAATGCCATAATGTACTTATTATATCCATCATGTGCATACATTAATATTCTCATTACATGCCATACAGACAAAAGTGGTTGGTCCACATGGGTTCTCAAGATACTTACTACATTACAGTATATATTGAAGGAAAGGATGCCGACATTTAGCTCACTATCCATATGCAGTAGGCGATTTATTTTTTTTTAACTTGCACAAACCTCCGTCAGACAGTCAGGCAGACTAGAAAACATGATCAACTAAAAATCCTCTTTGTCCCTGCACACTCTACTATTAGCGATGGAGATGGGGGGTGGCAGGGTAACAAGGGGGGTGGCATCCCCCTTTATATTGTCCACATGTGTCATAACTTGTGATCAACAGATATATACTTACTAAGTATATACTAAGCTCCCCTCCACACGAAACTGTGTTGTGCTTATTGCTACTTGATGTATGCTGTTTGATCTTCACTGTGCTGAATGATGTGTACGTGCAGAGTTTTAAAACTGTTTTCAAATCCATCTGCTGAGTACAAATTTGTCTGTGCTTATAGTTTAAGTAGGTTAAACACTGTACATTCAAGCATGATTTTTTAACATTTCATACATATTGGAGTAAAATCATCCTTTTCTTTTTTTAGAAAACATATGTCAGAGAAAAGTTCCTTTACTTGTCTTCGTCATGTCTGTGTCGTGGTCCTGAGTTTCAGTTTTGTGATTTCCTGTTTTACTCACCACTTCCTATCTTTGTCTTTTTTTTTATTTCACATATTGTGGACGCTGAAAGCAATCGACGCGATAAATCTATGGCGTGAAAACCAACACCCTCCTCCCTTCTCTACCTGCACATACGAATCAAAACTTCACAGCATCACACGTCATTCAGGACATAACAGGGTACAGCAAAAAAAAAAAAAAAAAAAAATTGTATGGG
>OMLP01045947.1:102887-128768 GCA_900302685.1 Spondyliosoma cantharus
TGTAGGTCTACTCCACACTTCATGTTTCAGGCTTCCTGTTCCGTATCTGTATGAACACATATCTTTTTCTCCAGCCCATTAAACTGATATGTATAATTCTAAAGGCACTATCAGCATGTGGGCTGCTGTTTTCCCAGCTTCACCATTCAGTGAATTGCAAAACTTTTCTAAAGAAATTAATTTAGATGCAATAATGGCTGTATCCATAGAAGCTGCTATGAGATATGAAATAGTAAGCTCCAAGCTTACAGTCAAATGAATGAACTACAATCCAGCTGCCCTTTCTTGCCTCCTTCACAATGCAGTTTTCTTTTCCATTTTATCTTCTCAGCAAGCGCCTAGTCAGGCCGCAGCTGCAACATTGACAAAACTAGATAATAAACAATTTAAACAAGATGCAACCCAATATAATCCACAGAATCCATAAGTGGCACATCAAATATCCATGAAAATGCTGATTCTGCATTCTGCAAATAGACAAAAACATGCTTTTATGCTGGTGGCTATGCTTATGCACAGCGTACAGACACTGATTGACAGAGTAGACAGAGGAATGGTTATTGCTTTCATCACTGCATACCAATGACACTTCTGCTAATTACAATACACTGTAAATAACCGGCTAATGAGAATATAAATAACACACAAGCTAATGAACAGAGGAACCTGGCAAACAACTCCAGTCAAACAATGACAATCAAAGCAGGGTAATGAAATCACAGCCAAACTTGATAATTGAAAAAGTAAATTAATCGAATTAAGTCATTTGAAAGGGAAAAAAACAGATCGGGGGAGGAGAGTACATAAGAGAGGAATCTGAATTAGTATCATAAACTCCTTTTACAAGTATGCATTTATTTTGTTACAGTAGATGTGCATGAATGGGGCTACTGGACCAAAGTCATGATTTATAACAGAATGGTACTTCTCACATCTATTTCATGAGGCAGGTGCATAGGAGAGAAACAAATATACAAAAAGTTCCGAGCAAACTCCTGCAAAGTCAAGACTAACCAAAGCACTTATGGGAAAGGAATCCTAAATAATAACACATTTAACATCCTCAAACCTCTATGTGAGTTTTTTTTCTTTTTTTTTTAAATCAGAATTAAATATACTGGCCCACTACTGGGTCAATTCAGGGCTGGAGTAGGGGGAAAGAGCCACAGAGCAGACTAAAGAGTCTGGGTCAAAGCCAGACCCTCTGGAGAATAGACACACAGAGTCACTTAGTATTCTGCTCAGATCTGGAACTGTTTATCGACGGGAGGAGAGCTCAGAGATTACTCCTGAATATTTGGGATTAAAATGTGGATTTATCTTCAGTCCTGTTCCAGTCCTATCAGTGTGAATGTAGAGGCAGACTGCTGAGCTCACCTCCATTTCAGGTTTTCATGTACTATAATTTTGACTGTCAACAGGAGCTGGAGGGGAAATATACTTTACCTAATGGTACCTAATGATACACAGAGAACAGGAGAAATTACTTAAATACTGAGTTCACCGAAAGTTGTCCTGAATTAAACCATACAGACACACATCCTTGTGTGTGGCATCACTCGCCAACAAAAACTTACGGCTAGTGTACAGTAAAGTAAACTGGCTTGCAAATAAACACTGCATGAGTGACGCAAGAAAACACAAATGTTCCTGCTGTCAAACTCACTTCACTATTAATGTAGACACCATTAAACAATCACTACCTCTGATGAAACCCTATCCAATGTGACTCTTCCTTTCCAAAGTAGTGGCATATGACCATGTGAAATGCACTGTTAACTTGAGGAAAATGGGATTTATCTGGATTTTCAAATTTTTTGGGGGAAATATTTGGGATAATGTAAGTACACAACTCAAAAATATACATTACAAAAGTGTAGTCATTTTTAGCTATTTGAATGTAGAATTGATTCATATTATATATTCAACACAATTGAAAGCTCTGGGGAAACTCTGGCAACACTGACTTTATGGAGTATTGGTAACTTGAAGACATAATGTACCTTCTTGTACCAAAAAATGTTTCTACTCTCCTTCACATCTCTTTTAAGAAGGTGTATTTCACAATGTCGGTGTCCTGGAGAAATACAGTTGGTTCTTGAATCTGATCCCAAAGTCGTGTTGGTAGGCATCTGACCTGAGCAGCCAACCCAAAGATTTGAAAATCTATGGATTAAGACTCAGGTATCAATTAATAATCAATTGTCTCTCTCCAGGAATGGTTTTCATTGTTTTTGTTGCTTTTAGCAGGGTTTAACAAATGGTTTATAATAAAAACTGACTGAAAATATTCATAAAGTCCTTTGCATGGTGTTGTTACTTGTTTCTGTGCTTACTGGTCTCTAGAAATGTTGAATGAACTGCCAAAGGCTGTATAAGTACCATTTGCATGTTCTCTTCTATGCTGAATTTTCACCTCACCTCTTGTAATTCTATTTCTACTTTTAATCTCCCTTGAGCTAACCAATCAGTCATTACTCAATGTGTTCTTTTAACCAGCTTATTGCAGTGGACTGGAGGTAAATGCTTTCTACAGACAAAGATTGGGCAATCATCAAGTGTCAATCATACCATCTGAGCTACAGGTCATTGAACTGTAAGAGGAAAACAGATAGAGAGACACAGACGAACGTGCCAACCCCCAATAATTGAGCCATCGTGCTGTTTTAAATCTTGAAAATTACAAAAGATAGTACAACAGTCAGGATTATTAGATTAGATGTCTGTGTGTCTGTACTACTAGTATCTTTATAAAGTTCTAGGTCTAGTCTGAGGGACCAAGTACATATATGCACATACTACACAACTATTTTCATTTAGGATTTTAATGAGGGTTTTCCCCATTGTAGGGAACTTCAGCCCCTCCCCAATTTGCATATCTGTCTCTGTGCCACCCCTGCTCCCGCTGGTGTAATGAATGCTACAAGTCCCACTGAGGAGCCAAATGTCAGGCCCTGAGGCTGGCAGATAGTTCAGGGAGCATAATGACCAGCTGAACCACTTCCTCTCATGAACCCAAGTAGAGCAGAGAGGAGAGGAAAGTCAGAACAGGATGAAAAAGTAAGGAATAAAGAACAGAACATAGAAAACGTGACACAGGAGAGGAGAAGAAACCTAATTATTATGTTTCTGTCTCGAGTTTCACCATTTTATGTAGTAATTTCCTACATAAATTGTGATTTATATATAGATCTACCTAAAAGGTAAGACCTACTATCCTTCCAAGCTCACACCAATACAAAATGCTAGAAAAATTCTGACAGTGTCCTGTCATTCTTAAAGATGACTAATCTCCTTTGTGTTTTTAAGATTGCACTGGTGATGGAGTTTCTCAGGCTTCAGCCTTGATTCACCTGATCAACTTAATTTTGTAGGAGAGAAAAACTACGCTGAGAGAACGGAGAGTTGCTGAGATACATACAGACACTCCACCACTACAGTTTGAATGCTGCTCATGTCACACAAATAAAGAAGACCAGTAATGGTAAAGTCTCTGTTTCTGTTTCTGAGTTTGGACTGGAGGGTTTTGATGAGGAGGAACTCAGGCCTCTTCTGATGCTGGACAACACTAATTACAAGACTTAAACCGGAAACTGTTAATGCTTAATGATTTCATCCTCCAAATATGCCAAATCTGCATTTCATAACTTTTTTCCTGTTCTAGGAATGGGCAGTGAATGTCAGCAATAAAATGAGGGATGAAGCTTGAGTTTGAAGCTAACCCCGCGATTCCACCAGATACTTGTCCACTGCGTTACGTCTCCACCATGCCAGCGGAGCTGATAGGTTTCACTTTAGTCTATGTGTTAACTTCCACCAGGTCCACTGCGCATCTGCTCCGTCCCAGATCCGGCAGTCCGGAGCCCTCCGGAACAGATACGCAGGACTTCTATTTTGGCAGATGCCGGAGCACGACGCAGCAATTCAGCTGAATTGGAAGTCACGCACTGAAACAACAACATACCATCCGGTTACTTTTCAAAATAAAACACTCCGTGTTGACGCCAGCACAGAAATCTCAAAAAAAGAGAGAAATACAAGCTCTTCTACTAATCCTCTGGTCGGGAACACTTTGTGTAGTTTTGTTTATAACACATACCTATAACTGCGGTCGCAAGTGATTATGTGATTATCACAACTGGTGGGGGTTGCCGGACGTCGGAGCAAAACCAGAGCCATAATTCAGCGGACACGTATCTAGTGGAATCTCTGGGTAAGATCTTCTCAACTCTCCTGAGGCTGTACCTCCTACTTTCAGGTGAGTCACATTTGACAGAGATTTAGTCACACAGTTTGACACAGTTAGATTACAGTGTTGCCATGTCCATGGTATTAGAAGAGTTTCTCAATTTAATTTGAATGACTGAATCCTACAGACATCCTAAAGTCTTCAGGATTGCACAGAAATATGCAAGAACATGAAAACATTGCCAACACTTCATAAATAAGTTAGTTTAACAGATGGTAATTGACTATATTGAGCATAATTAAAGTTCTCTACTTCATCATCAGTCATGAGTCATATTACTTTACCATATATAAGAAATTATTATAATGATTAAACATTTTCAGTGAAAATGATTTTCCTATGTGCAACATATGTGCAACAAAATGAGTATTTTTTTTTCAGCGTAGGGTGTTTTGATTATGGGAAAAACTTCAGTAGCAGAACCACATGATCCCATTATCATTAAAGAAAATCTAATTACCTCCTGGCTGTGATGCCACCTGACATGTCCAAACGTTTCACGCTTTTAATGTTCTGCCAAAGTGAGCCAAGTCCCCCACCCTGCCCAATACCCGGAATATAAAAACAAGTCATTAATCTGAGGAGGCAGAGAAGTGACAGAATATTGCTTTCATTTTCTTAAGCTTAATTGATCGTCTCGGTGTGTGTGTGCACAATTAGACCGCAGATCAGCACGCTCATCCACCTGATGCTACCACCGAAAACCGTTGGACGGATCCACAGGAATGATCTCCACAGAGACCGACGGAGACCCTAGAGAAGCAGAGGATATTTCCACTGGCACAGGTGGATAAAATGACAGATGCCACAGTCAGGAGGTGGGTGGATAGAAGGAGCTGGAAATGGAATGGGTAGCGATATAAAAAGAACAAATTATAAGGATTTATTTGCTGTCATTTCCAACCAGTCTGTCCATTTTCTATACCTTCTTATTCAACATGCCCTGGCTGAGAAACACGGTACACAGATTGTGCCTCTGTCTGTCTTCCGTTCTGTTTCGCACTTGGCTTAAGGGTGAGTTTCTGAGCCAAAGTCGACTCATAAGGTGAGACTTTCATCTGAACTAAGCGTTGGAATATGGACTGAAGGCTCACGGCAACTCATTAAAACACAAGACCCTGAGGAGCGAGTCAAATGAAAGATCGCAACCTCTCACACAGGATTTTATGCAGGAAGTATGCCAACTGTAAAACGACAGATTACTTAAAAAAGCCACATGTGCAGGAAGTGAGGCATGATTTCATAGAGCTCGGCAAAATCCAATAAGGTAGACTCCCTCTGAGCCACACCTCTAGGCTTTTCACACCTCCGTTGGTCATTTATCAGCTTAAAATATAAATAGCCAATTGGTCCTGGTTCATACTACGCAATTAAGTGAACCAATCATCAATCAGTATCCCTTTTTTGGAGGTATAAACTCAATGACCTGTGGCAAATTGAGGGAAAAACTTGAATACATGACTCATCAATGATAATGAATGAAGACACATAAAACAGCGTATGAAGACACTGAGTATGAAAACAAAGTCAATCATACAACACGTCTCCAGGACTCAACCGAACTACACGCATACAGGTAGGACAGTGTTATATTCAGTGTTATATCCACTGTCATCAATACTGGAACATACGCACTAAATTAAAGAATATAGTACAGTTGTTAATCTCGCCGGTAAAAGTTTGATAAAGTTGGAAAAACTCTGTATAAGACTCCTTTTTCTTTGCATGTGTGCTGCACGTATACAGTACCAGCCTAATCAGCAGATTGACATTTGTACACATTACATGTTTATGACCTGACTGTCATATCGGCAGACGGAGGGGATGGTGATGGAGTTAAAGAAGAAAAGGGTTCCAAGTCAGTGGCTGCAGGACTGTTTTGCAAGAGTGGCACCACAGGATATTTTTCAGGAGGCCCCGGGACAATTTCCTGCTGAGTTCGTTGCTACAAAACCATGACCTGACAAAGTTGTTTTTTTTCCGCATAAACCTAACCAGATCATGTGCATGCTAAAATTAAAAACTGAACGGGGGTGATAAAAGTATTAGTCATTTTTTCAGTCTTAAAGTGATAAGAATGGTTTTAACTATGCTAAGGCTCACAGTTAACACAGAGTTTATCTGTTTATCGAATTTAAAAGCAGAATCTAAAATCATCCCATGGTATTTTGCCTAGGGTATCACAAAAGATGACAGTTGGCTGAGCCTCCCACACAGGTTGCTGCTGGATTCAGGAGTGGCCAAAAATAACTACCACAGTTTTCAGTTCTTTGACCATCAGTCTTTAATGTCTTGGAAACAGTGCCACTGGATATTTTTCAGGAGGCCCCAGGACAATTTCCTGCTAAGGTCGTGGCTACAAAACCATGAGCTTTGGAAGAGACCTCGAGACATCTCCAGCCGTTTGTGGTGAACAAAGCAGTTAATTTTCCTAACCCTGACAAAGTTGTTTTTTTTTTTTTTTTGGAAAAAACCTAACCAGATCATGTGCATGCTAAAATTAAAAACTCAACTGAAGGAAATGTAAAGTTTGAACATATCTGTGGTTTGCAGAAACGTACAATGTCAACATTTTTTCTGGTGACTGGGTTGAAAGTACCCAGGTGTGCAACATTGTCAAGTCCCGACTTTCTTTGTTTTGACACAAGGTGCATACAATGAGCACAACTGATTTGTCATTCAAACTCAGCTACCACCAAAACTATACTCCATTTTGCATAGGTACTAACGTAAAAAACAAATGTTACACAAAATAAGACTAGAATTGCCTCTGTGACCTCTGTAAAAGAAAAAAGGCACACAATCAATGTAATTGTATGGGACTATGGTGTATCATCATTCTCTTCTAGTCACAGAGTGGTTTACCACCTGTTCCAGGATGCTGCATCAAAATCTCCACCCCTCAACCCCACTGAGTAATTCTTTTCCTGTCAGTGGTAGAAAATGTATGACCACAAGTCACATGGTCAGATGTCCCTCTCGGACACAATGAATGGTGGATGTCTGGGCGTATCTGCAGAGGATTGTCATGGATGGATCGGGAACACTAGAAGATTCTTTCCCAGGTGTATTGCAAGAGCGAATTGACAGTAGGGTGTGATGTATTTTTAGATCTGTAGTTGTCCTATACATGCCGAATGGTGAATATATATGTGTAGTTTTGAACTGCATTACGGAATTTAATTTAGTTTAATTTTGCATCTTGAGATTATTCAAAGATGACACAATAAAATGAAACATATTACATCATTTCAGTTGAATTTCTGACAAACCATTAAAGCTTCCTTCTTTTTGGAGCAATAGAATCTTAAATAATGTTTATGCTAGGTGTATAATAAAAACACAACATCGTTCAAGACAACAGTGATATATGTACGGTAGGTCATTGGTAAGGTAGGTAGGTAATGAGAGAGAATGTTTTAGTATTGGCAGTCAAATGTTGTTTTCGGGTGCAAGAGTTGATTCTGAGGAAATAAGCTCACACCTACGGGGACCTATTAAAAACCCTGCAGTAGCGTGCTGCTGATGTGAGATGGAAGAATGACCAACTCCAATGTAAAGAGAATTACAGGAGTCAAGCACGGAGGTGATAAAAGTATTGGTCATTGGTCAGTCTTCAAGCAATAAGAATGGTTTTAACTATGCTAAGGCTCACAGTTACCACAGAGTTTATCTGGTTATCAAATTTAAAAGTAGAATCTAAAATCATCCCATGGTTTTTTGCCTAGGGTATCACAAAATATGACAGTTGGCTGAGCCTCCCACACAGGTTGCTGATGGATTCAGGAGGGCCAAAAATAACTACCAAAGTTTTCAGCTCTTTGACCATCAGTCTTCCAATGTCTTGGAAACAGTCAAAATGATGGAGGGGTGTGGCATTTTAGTGGGAGATTTGGTGCATTATGGATGTTAGGTGAGCTCTTGTGGTAAGCTGCATGCCAGTGAAGAGAACGATGTGAACAGATTTTAAAAGGTAAAGCACAGAACTATAGAAAGGTATAGAAAATGTGTCACCAACTGTAAAAAATGATTTAAAGTTTAATTCACAGGTCTTAATAATTAAAAATAAGTATGCTAAGAAGTTGGTTTAATTGTATTAATTACTAGGAGGAAATGTTAAATTTGTACAGCAGCTTTGATGTTTATCAGCTAGTAAACCCCTCACTGGGCTAATGATAAGTTAGTGAGATGATACTGAATTGTCTTATTTAAACTGTTTCACATAAAAGAGATCATGGAGCTTTTGAGGCAGTTAAATAACATGAAATGATCAAAGCCTTTCACCAATTCAATTATATAAAGACAACAGATAAAGAAGCAAATGAGATGATGAGTCTATTGACTTGAAAGAGTTCTCAGAACCAATGCAACCTGAGGAGACACATGCGGTTTAAATTTCCCTTTGAAGGTTTTCATTTTAATAAACAAACTGCATGCTGCATATTTCACCATTTGTATCCAGCATGGAAATGTATGAAACAAACCATTGAAAGCACAGCTTTTAATAACATTAGGGAGTGAGAATGAAAACCTTTTGAATTAGCCGGTACATCACTGTTGTTTGAGACAATGCCTACGAATAATGCACCACGTCGAAAAATGAGCGTGCATGTGTTTCTGCATGTGTATTTAATCTGTGTATTAAGCATTGTGATTAAGACATAGACACGGGGTCAGACATACACACAGACCTGAGACAATAGTCAGATGCACAGCGAAAACAGAGCTTTTGACCAAGATATATTCATTCTTCTGATGGGAGGTTCAAAATCAATATGACTCATATCTGAATCCATGGTATGGCCATTATCCAAAACAGCAACGTGATGTGCCACTGTTTTGACGAAACATACCCATTGTAATCCAAATCGAGGGGCATAGGAATTAAAATATTTTATATGGCAATGAATCATAATGCGAACTAGAAATGATGATGATCTGGACCTTTGCTCCTTTTTTTTTTTTCCTGGACATCGTCGTTGAGTCAGTTTAGTCGTGGCTGTGTAATGTTCTCTAGTCTAATCTATTATAGATTTGGGTAAAAATTAACAAAGCTCCTGCTGGTTATTGGGTTATATTTTGGGTTAGAATTAAGATTTAGACAAGTTCATTTAGATTTCAAATGAGGCTCAATGTTACAGTAAAGTATAGGATTTAGTTGTAGGGTATCTTTCTGGTTTCTGCTAGTTGTTGAACTGAAATTACATTTGAAATGCTTATGGATACATTTGTCACAATCCATTTAGCTATTCCAAAGCATGTTGACAGTACAAATGACAGTACTGTAGCCTATAAAGTTTCTTCCGACAGATCAACGTTAATGGAACACATTCTTACCGACCACTCAAAGTGCTCTACGGAACAAGCCAGCATTCACCCAATCACACACATTCATACAGTGGTGGCAGAGGCCACCATGCAAGACACCCAACTGCTTATCAGGAGCAATAACCATTTATATGCACACTCACACTTTGAGTGAATAGCCATCAGGAGCATGAAGTCCAGGGATCGAACCACTGACCCTCCAATCAGTGGGCAACCGCATTACATTCTGAGCCAAAGCCACCCCCTTTGCATGTGTATCAGACAACGCTACCAATCACTTTGTAGCTGTAACTGATGTCACTCACAAGAATAGCCATGCAAATTTGTATTGTAAGTGTGTGTGTGTGTGTGTGTGTGTGTGTGTGTGTGTGTTGGGATGGGGTGGGGGTGGAGGCTATGAAGACAGGTGTCAGTCTGATTGAACACCAAGCTGTGAGTGCAGCACCACTGGTCTGTGGCGACAAGAGGACACAGCATTCAGGGCAGGTCTGAACAGGGCCCTGTAACTGCAGGGAAACAGAACATACAGCTCACTCTTCCTGCGGTGACAGCTCTTTGTTAAATCTTGCCAGAACATGAAGAAACACAGGTGCAGATATACTGTATACAATATGCAGTGGCACAGAGTCTTGCATGCATATATGTAACACAAAAGCACAACATGTGTCACTGCAGCTGTTAATTTCAATATTTCAATTTTTTTCCCATCTTTGCTTGCCTAAACATCGCAAGTTATAATTGTTGAATGGCTAGATATCGCTGTTGATGAATTACAGAGTCACATCAGTGCACATATCCTCAGTATATGTGAGATTAACCATAATGTTCCATGACTGCTTGGATGATAACCTCCTATATGATTCTCAAAATGGCCACAGTAACTCAGCTGCGAATGTGAGATTCACCAATCCATAATCTCTCTGCTCGTCCACCACTGAGGTTTCGGCTAATGACTCCACTCACTAAATCAAGACAAAAGATACTTCCCCTTTAAAAGGACACTTCAATTAATTACCCCCGGAAAATCCCTCTAATTCTGTACGAGGGGCTCAGTGAATAAAACTGAAAACCTATTAGTGGGCATTCATCTGATTTCACCCAGTAAAAGGAGGCAATCAGTTCAGAGCAGCTAGTGACTGTACAGCAGAGCGGAGTGACGAGAGGGAGAGGATGCAAGGTTTGGAGTGAGTCATAGCAAAAACAAAAGCTGCTGTAGAGCTACATAAAGCTGTTTTTTTGTGTTAGTTATAGGTTGCTCAACGTCATTCCTTTGACATGCACTGACCATTAGCCTTGATTTTCGAAAGAAAGAGGATGGAACAAATTAACAAAGGAAATGCTGATTCTGTAATAATACAGCAGACATTTCCAGCCTTAATTATCTAAAGGGCTGCTAATACTACTGGGTTTAATTAGGGCCCGAGCAGGTCACAGACCTGCGGTGTCCCTGTTGTTTTTGTAGTGACGACTTTTTTGTCCAGAATGATTGCATTTTTACTGTCTGAACATACCCCAAAACTCACCAAACTTGGAATATAAATCACACCTGCCGAAATTTTTTAGAATCTATTGTGGCTGTGAATTTCCACCACTAGGTGGCACTACAATCATGGAAAGTGCATTTTGGCTTATAACGCCCATATACTTTGTCGCGCATTCAAAAGCCTTATATCCACGTGTTCACTAAATTGTGATGAATCTCGTGATGTAGGCCCCATTTCTGCCTACCGTTTGCTTCCGCAAATTCGTGAAATGTCTCAAACCTACTTTTTCGAACTCCTCCCAGACGATTTCACCGATTTGCACCAAACTTTACACGCAGCATCTGTTGACTCTGCTGACAAGAAGTTATTAAAATAATTTTGATATTCCAAACAATACTCAAGTTATTAAATAACAACTTCCTGCAGGTTTGGCTCAAAACAGGAAGTGTTGCATATCTCCACATTAGTGTGTCCGAATGACATGAAAATCAGCTTACTACTTCCCCATGAGCCCCTTGGGCTCTGTGCAAAATTTTGGCTCATTTGGCGCTCTTTAAATTGAAGTATTTTATATCTCCACATATCTCCTACATGCATATACATGAACGACATTCGATATGCATATGTATCATGACCACACGCACAAAAAACATCGGGGTACCAAACTGTCACTCAAACAGGAAGTCGGCCATTTTCATTTAAAGTTCCGATTTCACCCCCATTTTCATCCATTTCCATGCCTCGTACTTTAACAAACTCCTCCTACAGATTGAACACCACAGACTTCCAGTTCACTCAGTATCATCCTCAAACCTTGAAGATGAAAAGTTATTAAAAGCTTTCGCCTACATCAAACATGGTGGGTGTCTTGGTGCGATCCATTTTCATGCTTCACTATAAAGCATCAAGTCCTTATAACTTCAACATACATCATACAATTTCCCATCTACACCAAATTCATCACACATGTATACGATGTCACCCTTGAATACCTCCATGCATCTGTGTCATATCCATATCGCCACCTACTGGACACAGGAATTCAGACAAACATTGTCCTATTTACATGACATTTATAGTTTTTATCTCCATATCATACACTACAACATGACATGAAAAGGTCTGTGCACCCTCCGCTGCCCGACACGCATGGACTGCGAATTAATAATCAAAACATAACTGACCACAAATTTAGTTTGAGGGATTTTTCACCTGTAGTCCATTTTGTATTCATGTAGACTGCAGGGAGTTCTTCTGACTTCAGTGTACATTATTTAATACCAGCACAAGCAGGCCACCAAATTATAAAGGAACAACTTCCTCATTCCGATGTGGACCTAACTTCACATGTTTGATAAGAGTCCAGCCCTGAATACATAGGCCAATTTACAGTCATAGTCACAGCGCCACATGTTGGACACAGGAAATGACATTTAACCCCTTCCTGCACTGTCCGAAACATGGACAGTTAAGAGATGCGCACGCAATAATTGGGCAATGGTGCCAGGTACGCGGCACGCCCCGACAGCAGCATGCCCCGATGCGCGTGGACTGCGAGGGCCCGTTTATCGCTGCTTGCAGCTTTAATTGGATTTATGTCTGTAAATATCTGCAGAGTTACTGTGACTTCAGTTCAATCTTGAATTTCCCTCGGGATAAATAAAGTATCTATCTATCTATTAAAACAAGATATAATCAAAAGCAAGAGCCGATTGTTTAAACTGTACATTTTACTATCTTTTTCTTCAGCAGACTTTTCCTGTAAAACAAGACAAAGCATGTCCAGCCATGCCAGCTGGTGGCACTAGTAGCTTTGATCTATGTGACATTGGTGCTTGAACGAAGCCAACATTATGCTAACACGATAAAAGTGACAATGCAGTAATGTCCCTGTTTTCGGGGGACAGTACAGTTTTTGGTGGCCTGTCTCTGGCTGGAGCTGTCCCCGAAAGTGTTTTTGTAACCATCCATCACAAACAGACCGCAAGGTTTAATAGAGTTTAATTGGCATGTAAGGCTGGGCAAGGTTGACGTTTCAAACACGTGGAGCTCATGTTGAGGGGGCGGCTCGCTATGGCTGCTTTCTGTTAGTCTTCTGCTTCTGCCTTCTTGCTCGTGATTCGTTTAGACAAGAAAAAGAAAACTGCTGTGGATAACTCTAACGCAAGCCATGGACAGATGAGACGTGTTACATGAATCTATAACATAGCCATTGACGCTTTTCAAACCATGTAGAGTGAAGAGGAAGGAGAGGAGGAAAACTGGATGTGAAGAAGGGTAACGAGATAGATATTCACTCAAATATATCTATTACATATTTTCGATGAAATATAAAAAATATCTTTTCTTATTTAAAAGAGACATATTATGCTCATTTTTAGGTTTCTATTTATTTATTTTTTTGTTACTTCTATAATATGGTAATATAACACATCAGCTTCATCATACTGACCAGTTCTACACTGTTATAGCTCTTGTTTCTTAAGGGATGCCCTCCTCCTGAATATTCAGTTTCCTCTTATTGGTCAGCTCAAGCATGCCTAAGCCAGCACCGCTCACTGTGTCTCTGATGTGTTTTCAGCTACTCACTACTACTTTAAATGTAGGCATAGATTATGTCAAGTTACAGACTTAAAGGTGAGACTACTGACGAGGTGTTTCAGCACATCAGGTGCAGTGTTTTCTGTATATAAAGAAGTTAAGCACAGATGTTAGCTCAACTTTTAACATCTGAATCATGTTGTATTACAATTAAACAGTTAACATGGCCCAAATACATGAAAATGGATAGTTCCCTCCTTTTTTTAATTCCATAGATAATAATGTTAATGTATTATGATAAATAGACTGGAAACATCCCTGGTTTTCATTTCAGAAATGTGGCTACCTTGGTATAATGTTACCATGTTAGTTTAGCGCGTTGGCATGTTAACATCACAGAACACAAAGCTAAATGATGAGGGGAACATGTATCTGTATCAAATGTCATGCCAGTCAATTGTAGAGGAGAGAGAGTGGATAATGCATGGAGGGAATTAGGCTGTCAATTGAACCACCACACTGGGTTACAGCTCTACCGGGCAAAGGAGGCAAGGAAACCAGCAGTTTCTGTGACATAATGTCACCACCAGGTCTGGGTGGAAGAGTGGAAGAAGCATGGCGCTTATTAGATTGTTTCTCACCCAAAATTCTCTTCTGGCTCAGTGTCAAAAAATTGGATTGAGATTGTTTCACCATACATATAATTCAGCAACCGGTATGTATCTCAAGGAATGCATTCCAGGAATATTCCTGTCCTCGGAGATCTTTGTATTTTTAAAACTAAATATAAACTTTAACAGATAAGAAAGAAAGAACAGACTTTCAAGGGCGTGCACAAACACATTGTAGCTGTAATAGATCAAGTGCAAGTCAAGTCAACAAGAACAAGTCCTGAATGATCAGACTGTTATAATTAAACAAAAAGACAGACAGAGATACAATGGATGTCGACAGAGAAGAATGCTGCTTGCCAATGCTTTGTTCACCCATTGTTCTTGATTTCTATCCATAACAACACAATACATGACATCAAAATAATCAAGACCTGTTAAAGCCCTTCATATTGAGCACATTCCTCAAACTCACTCTCGTCCTCTTACTGTGTGTCCTTGAATCTATGAGAAATTTTTATTCTTTCAAGTAGACTTACACGAGCAGCTGAGGGCTAAAGGTAACAGACAGCTATGGCTCCACTGCCGTTTGTCCGCCCTTGACTTGGAGTGTTATGATTATGTCTATTCACAGTATTCACCGAACTTGTTACAGGACAGGATGTTCGAAGACAGCACACTGACAGTGATGGGAGGATGATATAGTAGGCTATTAACAAGACAATGCTTTTTGCAGGCAGCGTGGAGAACAGTGGGCATGCTTTTAAGAGCCTGCAACAAAAACTATTCTGCATTGTTTTCCAAAACAGACTTGGTACTTGGTATTGCAAAACAATACTGTAAAATGATGATTCTTCACCATTTAAGAAGGACGACAACATTATTTGCGTAACAGCCTGCATGGGCAGAGGTCGGGGTAGGTGAGCTAGTCAATAAAGTGTGGGACTTTGCCACGGGGGGCTGCTGTTTCCAGTTTCACTATCGACATTCAACTTTAGTTCCAACAAAGACGAAGATTGTTTGTAGCTATAATCATGTGGTATTACTGTAAATACAAGGGAAAGGATATTTTTACCCAAATGATGATATCTCGCTAACCCTAATGTAGGTGCCCAAACCTAACAAAGCCTTACCCAAAACCACTGATGTGGATAGCAGTGTTGGAAAAGTATTAACGGGTAGGTGATGGTTGTATGCTTTTTGTTGTTTAGAGGATTTGTCAGTGCCATCTTGCATCTTTTGATACTTAATTGAATTAAGAGTTGACACAAAATTGAAGATTCAGGCATTATCTAATCACCCCCATGCCAATTGGAAAGTCTGGTGAAGTTCCATATTCCACAAAACAGAACAGCTTGTCCAGCGTAATCCAAGTCACTGGAAACCCTGAGATCTCAAATTGATTTGAAAAGACCCTTGACGTGCAAGTTCATGCACCCGCTTCAGACTCTTTCCGCTTAGAAGCTAGAGCAAATTTTTTGGCTTCAAAAAGTGTGTAAATAACATCTTTTCAAATCAATTTGGGATATTAGAGTTTACAAAGATGTACCAATTGAGCTGTAGGGAGCAGTTTTATGTTCCTTTTTAAATGTTGTTTTAAAGCAGGTCCCCATCTACATCATGTAATGTGACCCATTTTTTTCACCCAATTTTTCATTGGCATGGGGATGGGTAGTTAATGACTGACTTTTCATTTTTGAGGTGAACTGTTACATTAATGTAATACATTCAGAGAGAGAAAAACAGAGAGAGACAGAGACTGGAAAAGAGAGAAGAGTAAAATAACTTGGAGAGCAATACAGAGATATGGAAGAGGCACAACAATCACATTAAACCGAAGAGGTTAAAAGGTTTTAAATTAAATCTTTCTAAACATTTTCCTTTGATAGATATTGTTGATAGAACATGAAACACTGACAGATGCTCAAAAAGATGGCTAGAGGGCGTGAGTCAGGGCAGAAATCTTTCAGCCTAACCTTTAACTTATTAAAGACATGCCATTTTGCACTGATGGATGCTTTGACTTCTTCAAATTGTGGTATTGCTCATAGCTACAGACTGGTGTAAGATACACAATGCTTTATTTATCCCTGTGCGTCACAGAAGAACAATGCAATGAAAAGGGAGCCTTTGAAGTGTGTGAGACACGGTTCCAATTTCCATTTAAAAGAATTTATTTAGAGCAGGGCTTTCACACAACTTGGATTCCATCAATGATCAAAGAAGAAAAAATAGAGGGCTGTTATCATCAAAATACTGACAAACAATACACTGTTCACGCAGAGTAAAAAAGTACATATCTGTCGAAACGTGGAACGCATATGTTACATGACCGAACATCACTTCAAGGTGCTCTAAGAATATACTGCATATTTCTACAAAGAGAGAGATATGATATGGAAGGTAAAATAATCCTTCCCTGTTTAGTTGTGCTTAAACTGATTGTATACCACCCTGCTAATGAAAAATATACTATCTGCCCACTGCAAGTGATAAGAAAATAATGGAGAACTGAAAAAAATTAGATGAGAAGCAAAGATTTTCTCAAGAGCTTGGAGATGGTCCCTGGGCCTGGAGACAAGTGAATATAAAACAAGTCATCACATGGTAATATAATTGACACTGCAGAGCGGCCTATGTTGCTCTCTATGCTGCATGTGTAGGCAGTTGATTGCTATCATGTCTGCCTTAACAACTTGGCCTGGTATCATACATCCAGCCCAGTTATATGTGAAAGTGAACAAGCTGCCTTTGTTTTCTGCTAAATTCCCTCAATAAGACTGCTATGTATGAAAAAAAAAATGCTTTTGACTGAAACATTTGTAGAATATTTTAACACCACCGTTGCCAATATTGAAAAATAACGTATGATTATAATATATCTGGGAGTCATGTGTCATCATCTTGAATAAAACTTTGAAACATAACCCAAACATGAACATTTGTTAAAGGGTGGTTTCTTTCTATTTATTTGCGTTACTTGTGCAAGTGTTTACTCGCCCCAAACAGCCAGACCACACAGTGAACACTCACTCAACTCAGCACTCACCAGTTCCAGTTCTCTCTCTTCTTTAACCCCTCTTCTCCGTTGTGATACGTTCATTAAAATGTCTTTCGTCTAGTGGAAGAGCACTCATATTGTTTGTTTAATGGTTACGTCTTTGAGGTGCTTTCCCAAATTTAAACCAGGTGGCAGTTTTGAAAGTTACAACATGAAGCATTTTTAAGAAAAAGTGCATCCATCAGTTGCCCTCTAAAAGCCATAAACAAGGAAAACACACACACACACACACACACACACACACACACACACACACACACACACAGTTATTATAGCTCTGACTTTGCCGTGCTGTCTTCACCTTCCCTGGGGATTAATGAAAAAAGCACAAAAAACAGACCTAATTTTGTGATAGGAAGCAGTCAAAGTGACTGTAATTTTGACAGGAGATGTCAACATTGCTGACAATATATATTTTTAAATGTTTTTTTTCCTAAACGTGAATGCCAAATCTTGATCCCAAGTACTGGCATAGATTTGCAGCAGACTTCATGCCAGAAAATGGCTGCGTCTTTTTTTCTGGGCTGTTTTGCAGTAATTTAGAGGGTTGCAGCCAAGCATATTACTCAGTGACTGTAGATGTTTATATCAGATAACTCGAGCCAGAGAGGAGACAATGTTGGCAACGTCATGTACAGCATTACGCTTTCAAGGTCCACACTTGAGCCGTGTGTGGCACTGCACAGTGCTGAGGAGAAACAACTGCTGCCTGGAGTCAAATAGCAGCACTGTGGTAGAGTCACAGGGATGGACAGACAGGCTGGAGAGGCTCAGGCTGACAGTGATGGCTGATGGATGCTGCACAGCCACAGAGCCCGCAGAGATTGTAGGGTATTTGTTGCAACAAATGGGACTGTGCACATTTTCCACTGTAATCCATGACTGAAACGGAGGAACAGTGTGTTACTGGACATCAGAGTTTTGACGTGCACATGGACAGCGGGGTGTTAGACACTGTCCTCCACACAAGAAAAGGATAAACTGGCAACAGAAAAAAATAGGGGTCGAAGAGGATGAGAACTCCATTTATTCCTTGACATAAACTCTGCTGAATTAAAAACACAAATTGTGCATTGACATTAAAAGCTGTATTATCGTGTGGATGTTCTACATTATGCATGGACCACTGATTCCTTTGCATTTTATCTGAAAGACACTGCTCCTAGCCACATATAGTCCTCACAGTTCCGTTTTCTCCTTTCATTAACTGTATCTACAACTCATTCAAAGTAATGCTAGAGTAGCTAAGCAAAAAATATTTTTCCCATCTGGGTTGGTTTGACATGGCACTTTTTGAAATAGTTGCACTGATGTAATACCATTAGTAGGTGTGCAGTGTCGTGCAATATATCTTTAAAAAAGAAAACTTGAATCTAGTTGCTTTGTGTCTCTGGGTATCCTCAAATTTCCTTTCTATCAATAGGGGTGCACTTGATTGTCTTTTTATGGAATATCATTATATTCCAGCAAAGCAGCATCATGCATTCATGATTATTATGTCTCACTACTCAGTGTCTATGGTAAAGTTTCCATCAATGTATTTATTGTGGGGGCTCGTATGAGATGGCTTCTTTTTTTTTTTGCCTTTCACTGATGTAGTTAACATTTAAGTCACATGACTGGTCAACTGTTTCAGCAAAAACCTAGCAGAATGAAATAGACCCATTGGAGTTCCAAAAAGACCTGATGTGCCCTTCCTATAATACAACATTGTTTATATTGTCTATATTTTATATAATTGTCTATATTGTTTTCCCTATTTGAGATTTGACTGGTGTTTATGTTATCCTGATGTGGCCTCTTCTTCTGCAATGATAAAATCATATTCGGTTGGAGCATTGGTGCTCACGTATGCTTATCTTGATGAACCAACTGTGAGTGGATGAAAAGTTGTTGTAAATTTAAACAGCGTTCAGACATTTTGTATTATTTTTTTGACAATTTGGTTCCAATTTTGTTAAAATGTGCAATGAAAAACCTGGCTGACATTAACTAAATACTGCGTCACTTCTTCCCTAGCATATATTTTCAGTTTTGCTTTTGAAGATGAACCCCTGGTGTCTTCATTCAACAGTGTTAATGCAAACAGTGACTCGAAGATCCTCATAGGCAGACATAATGGCCTGTTTTATAACACAGATACATATCACAAAATTTGATCTCAGATTACCTACTGTTCAAAAGCGAATTTTCCATCAAAGCCAGTGAATTCTATAAACACAATAACCTATTAATGGAAAGTGTGAAGATTCATGCTCCTCTCCTGCACTCACATTTTTTTTTTTTTTCTGGCTTTCACTTCTGATGCAACCACAGGCAAGTGCATGCTTAATAAGGTGGCCACACTTGCATTCATTTGGTCTCTAGCTGTGTTTGAGACATAAATTAGGCATAAACGTGTGGTTCTGTGTGGGCATTCGCAGTGTGTCTCCTAAATATCAGCAGGGTGCTAATCACACTATAGCTACACACGCATAAAACAATTAAACAGACGAGAAGTTTCATGCAATTTGCAATGCGAAGTTATACAATTTTGAATTCAGTTTATTCAAAATCAAAATTATATCAATGTATGGATTTTACTTTCTTTTCTTAAAGCATCAAATTATTTTTTGCCTATAAATCAATAAGTATTGTGGCGTATTAATCATCATTAATGATCATATTACTGTAATATTCTTCAAACATTTCCTGACTCAAGTGAATGACCTGAAAGAGGTTTAAGATGGACAATCTTGCAAGTGTCATAAGCCTCCTTAGTCCAGTCAGCAGTCCAAGGTCAGCAGAGGTCCCGCCTCCTCTGGGCTGTAAGCCTTCGCTGTCAGAAACAAATTGTTTGATAGGGGCTCTTTTTCCACTTAATCGCAGCCACTGCAGACACCCACATAGACTGATGCACACGCACACACCAATGAAGGACAGAAATCTCATTAAGATCAACTGGATTGCAGAGATAAAATGTCACTCAAAAATATATCAGCCATGGCGGACTGAATCCCCGGGTCCATCAAAAATACAGCGCAACCTCCTCAACCCATGAGCCTTCAGACATTTTCAATTGTTTACATTCATGTTGACGAGAAAAAAAAGAAAAAAAAGAAAAAAAAGAAAAAAAAGAAAAGCATATGGCATTCACAGAGGGTGGAAAACATACAGATAGTGGATGGTAGATTTTCATAACTCTGGCAAGAATGAAATACTACATGACCAAGTAGGCTAATCTGAAACACCATCACTGTAATTTCAGAACAGGTTTGAAGTCATTGTTCCTCTGGGTGGAGATGAAAGTGAATGAGGCAACTCTGTGTAATCTACTTCTCTGTGGGAGGCCAGCCAACACGTTATAAGTGGACCAGGGATGTCAAACCAGAAGCGACTCAAAAGCCACTTCTCGTAACAGGACAGAAAGACACATACACATGATTCATAATATACTGTGCAAAGCAACAGTTTCATACAGATTGTAAATTTTGGTTTATGTTAACATTGCACAGCAAAGCATCACAAGGACTTCACAGACTTCTAGACTGACATACCGTAGACTTATTCATCAAACATACTGTCCAAAAATTAGTTCTCATCTTCAAAATGCCATCTGTCGAATTCACAGCTGACTAAGATCTGCTCTTTTTATAAAATAGTTTATTCCCAAGTGCCTGAATAAATGTTGGCAATGTATATTCCTGGAAACCATCAGATATGTTGAAAATGTACAATTTCTCTTTGGTGTAACTTTACATATCCATCCATCCATCCATCCATCCATTATCCTCCGCTTATCCGGGCCAGGTTGCGGGGGCAGCTGTCTCGGCAGGGACACCCAGACTTCCCCCTCCCTCTTCCCTCTCTTTCTCCAGCTCCTCCGGGAGGATCCCAAGGCGTTCCCAGGCCAGCTGAGTGACATAGTCACTCCAGCGTGTCCTGGGTCTTCCTCGGGGTCTCTTCCTCCCGGTGGGGAATGCCTGGAACACCTCCCGAGGGAGGCGTCCAGGGGGCATCTGTATCGATACAGATGCCCGAGCCACCTCAGCTGGCTCCTCCCGGGTGACGGAGCTCCTCACCCTATCTCTAAGGGTGTGCGCCCCGCCACCCTGTGAAGGAAACTCATTTCGGCCGCTTGTATCCGGGATCTTATTCTTTCGGTCACAACCCAAAGTTCATGACCATAGGTGAGGGTAGGAACGTAGATTGACCGGTAAATCGAGAGCTTCGCCTTTCGGCTCAGCTCTCTCTTCACCACGACAGACCAATACAGCGACCACATTACTGCGGCCGCTGCACCGATCCGCCTGTCAATCTCGCGTTCCGTCCTTTCCTCACTCGTGAACAAGACCCCAAGATACTTGAAACTAAATATCAATGAAGTTGGCAGTCTGATTGGAAGAGATCGAGAGAGAAAACTAACAAAGTTGAAAAAAGGCTAAATTACTCAAGCTTTAAGCAGTTTCTTATCATGTCAATGAGTAGTCTCAGAAATAATGACAAACTATTCCAAACAGCACTCCATCACAGTTGAAAGGTAGCAGACAAGCACTGCTAATTGACACTGAACCTAATGTGAACCGTCTCTGTAGCAGTATTTAAGATGGTGATGTGGTTCATTCAAAGTTCTATTTCTTTTTCAAGTATGTTGTTATTTAATCAACCTCCTGTATGTCTGTGTATTTGTCTGTATTGCATTGTAGCTACCTGCCTCTTACTTTTTAACTTTCTGTGGCAAATTTTGCAAGCGCTCTTTTGAAGTAAATTCTGTGTCAGCATTCTAAAATCTGTTGGATGTCAAAGCTGAAGTTGCTGACATTTTTTTTCTCCCCTCTGCATTTAAGAGTTTCTGTCATGAGGCCATGAGTAGAAAAGTAAAGAGTAGGGAGAACCATCCTTGAGGACACAATTATGGTGTGCTTGCACAGAAAAACCCAAGAGGTCAGGGCTGCTAGTTACATGTGCATTATTGCATTAATGCTATTATTTTAATAACACAAACTGTGTCCATAAAAATAGTAATTTTCCTTTTCATGATAATATATGTAAAAATATCACCCTGTCAGCACACAGCCTAGTCACCAGAATAAAATTTTGGCAGAACATCTGTCCAAACCACAGATATATTCAAATTTGTGCTTGCCATAGGCTACGTACCATATCAATGTTTCAGTCAAACATGCCATATCAGGTTCACATTATATGTTTATGCAATAACTTTCATGGTGAAGTGAAGGGGGCTGCATCAGAGTTAGGGGCACAAAATAAGCAGTTAACAGATTACCAAACGATCATCTACCTAAGCATAAAGACGTATAATACTGACAGTAATAACAAGACAGTACTATAACAAAATACATCAAGAAATTCTTTGCACAAAAGAGACAGACAGATTTTGCACTTAACAGTATATACAGTATATGAACAAGACTAGTGCAAGCAGAGGAGTGCTTGAAGCTAAATTCTAATTCCATTAATTTTGCAAGTATTTAGCCATTAACCACAAATTGAAATTGTTATCTGATTATGGTACTGGATAAAAAGTTAGCCAGCAAATGCAATTTATCCTGAGGCATCCATGAAAGTCTGAGCCAAATATCACAGCAATCCATCCATCCATTGTTGCTCAAGACATAAAGTGTCAGGGAATAAAAGCATTCACCATGGGACCATGATGATGAACAAAATTTCAAGGCCATCCATTCAAAGTTGTTGAGATGTTTTGGTCTGGTCCAAAGTAGTTGACTTACTACCCAACCAACAGATGACTGACCTTTTTTTGCTTTTTCATCCATTCCTAAAAGCATCTTTGAGAATGGCCAATATCTTTGCTGTGGCTTGCTCCCTGGTCACAGCAGCCAAAACAAGCATAACATTGGGAGAAATATGGTTTCAGTGTTTTGTTCAGAGTGGATGCTTTCTACAAGTATTTTCTGCAACAAATTCAAGTATGATATGAGGTGTGAGACTATATTCAATATTGTTCCCCGCGTTAATAATATATCATCATTATAGGTTTAAATTGCTTACTTGATTGAAGTGGAATGTCTTTATCCATGGTGAGATGAAATTGTTTCTGTGGTTGATAACATCCACTGTTAAATAATAGATACTATTTAAAAAAAAAATGTATCTATCGATTTTTACCTGTCAATAATCATAAATAATATATGCTGTGTTCAGTGGAGTTGCTGATTCAACCAATTACTGCCCTAGTCTTCCGGGAATCATTCAGATGCTGAGATTACCTCTCCTGCTCAAAACCATAAAAGCATTCATCGAGGCAATTAGACGGTTCTCTGTTGTGTGTTCAGAACATAAATACTGCACAGTCCGTCCTCACGGGACTAAACAAACCAGTGCATTTCTTGATAAATGAATGCAGAAAAAGCAATTTTTATAAAGCTTCAGGGAAATATGACTCTGACAGCATTCTATTTTTATCAAGCGCTATATGTTTTATTTCCATCGCCAAACCATTTTTCAAGCTGTCAGAGAGAAAATAAAAATAAATGAAGAGAAGAAAAGGAACACACCCAAATTCATCTTGCCATCACTTCCAATGGCTACACCCATCTCAAAGCTCCTATCAATACAGCCATCCCTCCATAACAGCTAGTTACTGATCTGTGAGCTTCTCTTTAACACTCGTCTTTCACATGGTCCCGTTCCTATTGATTTCTGTCCGTGTTTTCATTACTCATTTGGAAAATGTCCTATGAAATACAAATTCCTTTGCCTAAAGGTGATGTACAGAATGTGATAAGGTAGTGAAGATTTGACAATTCCATTACTGTCGCTGCCTTGCCACATGTGTTTTGACAAGATTGGTGACCACATGAATGCAGCTCACCACAGTGATGACAAGGCTGTGTGATTCCTGACTGATGGATACATCTCTTTGCCCTGCAGAGTTGATTACAGCAGAAAATGCACAGCAGGCCGCTGCCTTGTTCTCATGTATGAACTTTGTCATCTCTGCTTGTCTGACAATCCCAGATCAATACTCAATCAAAGAGTTTTTTTGCCTTCAGCTGATCTGTTGCTCTTCGGTGCGTAAGCTCAGGCGCAGAGCAGTGGTATGCTTGCCGTCATCAAAACAAGGAAAAAGACAAAAGACAGGAATGTAGCAAGAGATTAGAGAGGACAGGAGCACAGGAGTAGTCAGAGGACAGCGCAAAGTGATGATGTGTCATCATCATCCGGTGGTGGCACGTCATTAACTTGAGGGGGATAAAATAATTTAATTTTGCAGCTCTTCTAGACTTTCCAAATGTTACTGGACCGAATGGCTCAAATTATGACAGTGATTTAAGTCATTTGGCGGGGGTTGTGACGTTCAAAATAATTTATCCAGTGTTTTACAGAAGCTTCTTTCACTGTGGGTTGTTGTTTCTCTTCTGTCACAACTGTTTGCGCCGCATTTGTGATGTGAGGAAAACAACACAAATACAACCATCATAAATACAAAGTTGTTTGATTTTCCATTTTCTAAGGCTCTACCCTTGCAGTAATTATCAACATTATGGTGAACGATGAGAGAGAAAAGAGGTTATCATGTGGAGATACAAACTGATGATAGGGAGTAAGCACCCATTATGTTCATTAATTTAAACTGAAGGTATTTATTTATATGATAGTGAATAACGTTTCATTTTTTCGGATGTTTCGACCCACAGGTCTTCTTGAAGGTTAGGAAGGTCTGAGGGCTGAAACAACTTTGTTGTACATTCAAGTCTACTTGCGTCTACAGTGATCAGCACCTCACTACAACCCATTGGGTGCATTAGTTTTCCATTAGGTTTTTAGTTATGTATCAAAGTATTAGACAAATTGAAAGTTCATCCTTACAATGCTGCTACATGAAAATCACCATAACGGTTGTACTTTATAAAGCATTGTTAAACAGAATAAGGACTGTGGATTAGAGCTGCACAATATATCGTTTGAGCATTGTCATCGCGATGTACATGTGCGCAATAGTCACATTGCAGGGCCTGTGATGTAGGAGGCAAATTAACTTTTCTAGTTTCAAGTGTACCTGACACACACTGTGCATGCAGAGGCTGCATGCACAGCGATCCATCAATCACATTAGTTCTTATTCAGTGTGCTGAAGCAGACCACGCCCCTGCACATGGAGTGAGTCCTGCCGGTAACAACATTGAAAAATTAGTGACGAACAAGAGAAAATGCAGAAAACGAAGACTTGGTGCCAAAAATCAAAGCAACGTCAGTTATCTAGAATTATTTCGTCTACAAGAAGGATGATATTGACCAAACACGTGTTCTGTGTCGACAGTGCCTTGCATCTGTTGACACAACGAGAGGTAACACAACTAATGTGTTTGACCATTTACGTCGGTACCACACAGCTCAGTACGACAAATGCTTTAGGGCTGCTCTGATTTGATTTATTTATTTATTTATTTTAATATTGTTTTGTTAAAACCTGTTTATTTATTTTCTAGGAGTTGTGGACCACTCAGGAATCTGATGTAGAGCTGCTCTTATTATTATTATTATTATTATTATTTTTAAAATCATTTTTGATAAAAAAGAAAGATGTTTAGTTTTGCTGTAAAAGATTTCAGATGATGAATAAAAGGTTGAATAACCTGTTAA
>OMLP01045948.1:0-13549 GCA_900302685.1 Spondyliosoma cantharus
TCGTAACACTTCTCTCGCTCCCCGCATCCTTTTTTTCCTTTTCCCTGACGTTTTTCTGCTCCCTAAGATTTTGACCCGCCCTTCTTTCTCTCTCTTTATTTCCCTTTCCTTCTTCAACTTTTGTTAAACATACCTTGTATTTTCCTCCTCTCACAGCCACACACATTCCTTTCCCTCCCTTTAAACTCATTCATCTCTCATTCTTCTGTCATTTTTCTTTTCTTTCCTGAATTATTTTAACCTGGCCTTCGTTTCATTCTGTATCTTCATCTTATCTCCTCTGTGTGTTTGTCACATTCCACTTTGCTGTCGGAGACATTTGAATTGTCTTTTTTCCTCAGTCCTCCCACAACTTTTGTGTTCCTTTTGCTTATTTTTTATTTTTTTCATTTGTAATGTCTTTGGCTCCAAAGCTTGTTTTTGCAGAGCTCCCAGCATTTGTGGACATTATATATCATTGTCAAATTATTCATGAGTGCTTGGTGTAATTACCATAAACTAATGAGACCATGGTCAGGGGGTGTTGTTGCCTCTATTACATGCCAGTGGTAATGCTGAAAAATTGTAAGAGGGAGTGTTCCTCTCCTCATGAAAACAAAATTTAAGCAGCGTAAACATTCTTCAGATTTCAAGTGACATCTGACCTGATGACATCACAGACTGGATATATTGGGAGGGAGTGAATTTGAATGGGTCTGTCTGAAGACTGTAAACTAGACCTTTGTTATATATTTTGCTGAGGTGTGTACTTACATTATACATATTAAATGTTTCAACAATGTGCAACAATGTTCAAACCCAGAGAAATCAACGAGTTTGGTCAAGGTAACGCTGCATGTCATTGGGTCGCTCTGTCACTACTTCCAGGATGGGGCGGTTGGTGACTGAGACTAGATTTAACACAAATAAAACTTTAAAACATTTACTTCGTCTGCGGCCATTTGTGCCTGAGTCACATCAGATGGATTTTCATCAGCCGTCGTGTTTGTTTAATGGTGTGTCCAGCAAAGCCAGTTTGACAACAAGATCCTTTTGTGTTTTTTGGGGTTTATTCTCCAAACGGTCTGGCTCTGCACCAACTCTCTGGTAAGCCTTATGGAATGTCTTTCGATTTTGATAGATACATAATGTACATTCAATAGAACACCTATTGTTATCAAACATTATCAAGACGCATTACATTTTAATTACATTCTACATACAACTAAGTGACAGATGAAAGGTTCCTCTACTCTATGATCCAATGCATTGCATTGCCCATGAAGGGACAGGTGGACTCAAAGTTGTCTTATTAGTTCATATAAAGAGGTCACAAGCAAAAAAATAAATAAATTAATGTCTTGCGTGAGAAAGAGAATGCGCCCATGTATAACTGAATAAATCTTATTATAACCAGAGAGCGAGCTACGATCTGAGCGTAAAGGTGTCGATGCATAAGTTTGCATACCTGCATATGTGTGACAGGGAGTGAACCAATGCTGTGCATGTGCGTGTGTGTGTGTGTGCTCAGTGCTAATATTTGCTCTGCGTCTGTCTCGACTGTAGTCAGTGTACCATGACACCTGTTTGAACTAATTAACTGAGTTGACTGAGGTGATTAGATCTATATTCTAATACCAATATTACTAATCCTGAGGAGTAATGGAGTGTCACTCTGAGCCTCCAGCCATTTCAGAATGTTCACATGAAACTCTCCTTCTTTTGCCATTCCTTCACACTCTCTGATGAGTTTTCATCTATTTCTTCATTTTCCAGATTGTTTAGTTTAATGAGCCAATTATTCTCATATTTCAATTTAGATAGACTACTGAAACATATTGCGCTAACCTCGACAGGGGGATGTTGTTTTCAGAAGAATATTAAAGTATATTGGAAAGTATGGTATGTATTTTGGAGAGACAAACCTGAAGTTCATAAATTAATCATCAGATATTTACCCGTTCAACTCGCGGGCTTTAGTGACCGAGCTCACCATCATTTGCAGGATGTGTTTCTCACTTTTATCACAGATTTTATATTGTGGCTGAAAAGCAGTCACACTTTGTCGCTCCTCAGAGTGACATTTCCAAATTTATAGATTATCAGCTGTGTGAGCAAGCAGGCTGTGGACAGTGATGAGAGCGATAGATAATGTTCACATGGCGAATCTGCTCTTCACAGCCTCCCAGCAGGCTAAAGCTCAGACTGAGACCAATAATCCTAAAGTCAAACGGCAAGGCACTCTCTGCCATCTGTCCCTGCATTCATTATTTTTTCCCCTTCAGGAATCTTAAAGCAGGAGAATGCAGAAAAAAAGTAAGAAACCTACTTTAATGTTTGTTTCTAAAACATGTGTCATCAGAACAGAAGAGAACGCTCTATTGGCTACTGGTACCCACAGGAAACAGCCTTGACATAACAAGAAGAAACAAAAAGAGGATCAGAAATCACAAATTCTAATCTCGGATTGGTCTCGGATACTACGATTTGAAAAAAACTTCAATTTGTGCCCTTGTTAAATGTTCAACAAAAGGCTCATTGTCCATTATTCTTACTGTGACGGTGAAGGCACTCAAATATTGTCATCTTGTCAAAAGAAAAAATGAATAACACATTTCAATGCCAATTACAGAACAACTGCAGTTTGTGCTGGTTTATACAAAGCAGCACCATGGACTGACTAACATGCTAACATGAAGGCACATCGTAGCTGAAGTCAAACATAGGTCAAATATCCACATAAACACTCCTGTGACATTATTGAAATGTTTGGATTGAATCTGCAGTGAGAGTCTGTCTGACCGAAGGAAGAGTCAATTTGACATAATGGCCAAACCATTGAATTACTTCACATGATGCAACACCTTTTTACATAGACGAGCTGCACAGTTAAATCGCTTTATGCCCTAACCACAAATCATCCTCACGGCCAATAGAAGTCAAGCATGCAGATTTTATTTCAGAAATCCGAAGTTGAGCCTTTTTTTGGCTTCATATGCCACCGTACATCTTTTTGTAGGAATGGATGGGGCCCAACCTACAAAATCTGTCTCCAGAGTTTCCCTCCATGGCCTGAATGCTGTTGGGGAAAAAGAAATGCATTGCAATCTGTTTTTGACAGAAAACAGACAAACCAGAACTCAACTGAATAATGTTAATGTTTAGTTTGACAGTAAAATATGTCTGTTTTCATTGTAACTAACCTGGAAACTGTAAAGCTCCCACAAGCAGTGACACCTAATGAGCTTTACTAACTGCGGTAAGCTAAATAGCATGTTACAGCTGATATCAGTGTACTGCCAGAATGTAGCGTATGAGCTTAACAAGCTGCGACGATGTGACAGCAGAAGACAAATTTGTGACTTGACTTTGATTCAGAGCTGTTACACTCCATGACTCAGCTGCATCCGTTGTGACCTTCGTTTTGACCAACAACATCCCTGGAGCGCCACCTTTTACAACTTCATTGACCAACAAAGAAAAAGAGCATTAGATCAGAAGGCCCTCCTCGACATCATTTTCCTCTTGACTGACGCGTTTCCTCCTCCTTTGCCTTCGCCTCAAACTTCCCATCTCCCCTCTCTTCTCCAATCCCTCCCGGTCTTCTGAGCATGAGCGGAGGCATCTTGTTCCAGTCTGTTGGTTGTTCCTTATCAGGCCTCAGACCAAATAATGAAACACGGAGTCTGACAGAGCAATCAGGCAGCAACAACAAAATGCAGGGAGAGTTTTCAGCCTTCTGTTTGTCTGCCCGAAACAAATGAAGCCGGCAGGGGCACTGGCTTACATCAGGGGACAGCTTGTCGCAGATAATGCTCTCATTTGGAGGGAAATTGACCCTGGGTGTTGAATTCGCAACAAGATATGTTAGTCTTGCTAGAATGCATGTAGGATTTTATTAGAACAGGAGAGAGAGGTGTGTATGAGGAACAGGGGAAAATGGCACTATGAAGAGGAAGATGGGTATATGAAGACAGAGATAAGGGAACAGAAAGTCATGAAATACATTTTCAGTGAACAGCAGCGAGTTTTAATATCACAATGATAGTCAGGTAATATATCTTTAGCGTTGGTGCCGGCCTAATGGTAGTTTGTGGACTAGTAGTATTTCCCTCCCAAATTAAGATTGTATTTAATCGTCAAGGTAGTTACCCTCCTCTTTTATCAGCTCTCATGTGGCCCCTTTACTGTTAAGTCTTGCTGATTACATTCATATTCATATGCACACCAATATGCCGACTACTAGAAGTAATCAGCTTTAGGTGATTTTTCGATTGCATTTGCATAGTTACACAATCCCTCTCATTACCAAAGTAGCTGTGCTCATACGTCTGTTGATCCTGTTATAACAAGATTACAACTCAATTACAATCTCTTATCCCACTGTTATATCAAAAATGGCATTCTGGGGGCGCCCATTAGCTCAGTTGGTAGAGCGAGCGTTCCATGTACAGATGCTTCATACTCGCTTGCTGCTTGTGCTACTTTGTAGCAGCTTTGATACGTTGATAAAGCCGGAACAACAGTTTGTTTTCAAAGTGTGAGGGTGTAGACACTGAACCCATCACTAATCTTTATCGTGGTTTGCAATGTTTTCATTATTGTCAAAACAAACTGTTCTTAAAATGTATTTAAGAGATCAACGTTCTATCATATATATTGATATACAGGATTCAATTACACATTAAAATCTCATAGATTAAAACTTGTGACATTTTCAAGGGGTCAGAATCTTTTTTTCCGGTGTTGACATTCATGTGGAATAAACTAAATACTTAAAATCTACTGGATAAAACTGGAGGTTAAAAGTTTAACTTGACACCAAGATGTAAAGCAATTTTTGACTGACTTCTGGTAAAGATCTGAAAGTTTCTCATCCGTTGCACCTGAAGGAACATCTAATGCTGATGTCACAGTCTAGTGAACACATTTTTTTCAACAGCAAGATAAGAACTTTAACCACTGGAGGTCAGGAAAAGCAAAATGTGCGACTGCTGTGAAGTGGCTTGCTAAAAGGTAACTTCAAGTTTGACTTTCAAACCAGCACAAGAATTTAAAAACCACTACAGGCATCAACACCATGTGGAGTATATTAAGTAAAATATACTATGTGTATCTATGTATTTATAGTACATCAAAGTACGAAAAACAAATAGCAGGCATACTGTAGAATAAGTAGAAATATTCTTACAAATATACTTTTTTTATACCTAGAAAAATTTATTTAAATTATTTAATTTAATTTAATTGTTTTCACTTGGGTGTATTTGAAAGCAGCCCGGTTTCCGTCATTCCTCTCTTTGTGATCGTGGTCATTTTCTACCCAGAAATCATAGCCCATTTTCTCCTCCAGCTGATGGATTATGTTTTGAAACGTTTTCTTCTTTCCCCGCTCAGTTTCTACAATGTAATGACAATCCTGTAGTAGCGTTTTATCTAGAGGGCGGTGCTGTGCTTGAATGAGAATGACTGTGTGTTTTTCTGTGTGCATACGCATGCAAATATGCCCACAAGTGACTCGATGATATTTAACTATTCTCTGTGAGTGTGTGGGTGCGTGTGGGTTGTTTAAATGTGCTCACATGTAGATAAGTCAGCCAGCCAGTGTGTCATATTTAACTAGCGGACCGGATGTGTTCGGGGGTGTTTGGTTAAGCAGACGGAGCGTGCCTGCAGGTTCCTCCAGGGCCTGGACCTCTGTGATTCCATTACACGAGAGCCACCAGGACGCTCCAGAATGTAAAACCTCCAGTGTACTAGTAAAACCTCACACCTCCGGCATGAAGGAAGGCATTCATTTGATTTTTGCTCTTGAAATGCCAAAACAGGGCTCTATTTACACTGCAGTCATGATAGATTTTTCTTCCAGGAGAATAGACTGCTGATTATTGTGCTGTAAAAAAAGAAAAACGTAACAAAGTGGAACCAGAGAAGACTCTGTACAAAATACTAAATACTCATGTCCCTTTAGCCTGCTTATATGGAGAGGGAAAATGTCACTTGGAAGAACTACACCAGATCCTGTTTAAAAAGTACTGATTTTTAAATAGATCAGCAACACCAAGACATTCTCACTCCCATCTTGCCAAATGTAGTAGCATTGGTCAGTGGTCTTAAAAACCAAGAAGAAGTCCACAGTCCAGCAGCATTAAACAACTTAAGCAATACATCAATAGGCTTGTATAATCAGAATCAGAATCAGAATCAGAAATAAATACGAAATTATTTTCGTTATGGCTCCAGATATACAGAAAACATATATTATACAAGCCACATCTATTAAGAACAGATATAAATATAAATATAAATATATATGTATACATACATAACTATACATATATAAAAGGTCAACTGTACAGTTTAATTATGTGCAGAAAGTGCAAAAAGAAAAAGACTGTCCATGTTTGAGTCAGGTTACAGAAGGGGGGTGTCTGACTATCTTAGGGAGGCATTATAGAGTTTAATAACCACAGGCAGGAAAGATTTCCTGTGGCACTCAGTGGTGCGTCTGGGTGAGAGGAGTCTTCCGCTGAAAGTGCTCCTCTGCTGGGCCAGTGTGTCGTAGAGAGGGTGTGTGACATTATCCAAGATGGACTGAAGCCTGGACAGCATCCTCCTCTCTGCCATGGTTGTCAGGGTGTCCAGCTCCTCCCCCACGACATCACCAGCCCTCCTGATCAGTTTGTTTAGCCTGTTGTTATCTGCAACCTTCAGCACATTGCCCCGGCATGTGACAGTGAAGAAGATTGCACTGGCCACAACAGATTCATAGAACATCCTCAGCATCGTCCGGCAGATGTCCTTAGGAAAAAGAGTCGGCTTTGGCCCTTTTTGTAGACCGCTTCTGTGTTTTTAGTGCAGTCCAACTTATTGTTAAAGTACACCCCCAGGTACTATTCCTCAACAGTGTCCACAGGGACCCCCTGGATGGAAACAGGGGTCACTGGTGTTTTCACCCTCCTCAGATTCACTATGAGCTCCTTTGTCTTTGTCACGTTGAGCTGCAGATGATTCAGTTCACTCCAAGTGAAAAAGTTGCCCACAACAGTCCTGTATTCATTCTCATCACCCTTTTCAATGCAGCCAACTATTGCTGAGTCATCAGAAAACTTCTGAAGGTGGCAGGACTCAGTGCAATAGTTTAAGTCTGAGGTGAAGAGGGTGAAGACAGGACAGTCCCCTGTGGGGCCCCAGTGTTGCTGACCACCCTCTCAGGCACACAGTTCTGTAGGCATACGTACTGTGGTCTGCCCATCAGGTAATCAACAATCCAGGACACGATGGGGGCCTCAACCTGCATGGAGCCATCTTCTCACCCAGTAGAGCCAGACAGATGGTGTTGAAAGCACTGGAGAAGTCAAAGAACATGACTGTCACGGTGCTCGCCAGCTTGTCCAGATGAGTGTAGACTCTGTTCAGCAGGTAGATGATGCCGTCCTCAACTCCCAGGCGTGGCTGGTAGGCAAACTGTAGTGGATCAGTGAAGGGCCTGACCATAGGCCTTAGCTGCTCCAGGACGAGCCTCTCCAGGGTCTTCATGATGTGGGACGTCAGGGCCACCAGTCTGTAGTCCTGAGGGCTGCTGAGACGTGGCGTCTTTGGCACAGGAACGAGGCAGGACGTCTTCCACAGCACAGGGGCCCTCTGGAGGTGCAGGTTCAGGCTGGATACTTGACTGAGTACTCCACACAGCTGGGGGGCACAGGCAGGTCACACTGTAGCGGTGACATTTGGGGGAGGGGTGAGGTCCTCAGGTTGTGGAGGACAGTGGGGGGCAGACAAGGGGTCTGTAAGGAGGAGAAGTAGGAGGAGGTAGAGTGGCAGTTGTTGTCGGGCAGCCAGCAGCAGAGTCTTGTGGGAGAGGGGCCGCAGTATCAAACCTATTGAAAAATAGGTTCAGCTCATTGGCCCGGTCCACACGGTTGTCTCGCTGGAGTTTATTCCCCAGCTTTCTCCTATAATTGTCTTTGGCCTCCTTGATTTTAAGTTTGAGTACCCCCTGCACTCTCCTCACCTCATCACGGTTGCCATCTCTGAACGCCCTCTTCTTCTCATTTAGGATGGCCATAATGACCTTAGTGATCCAGGGTTTATTGTTGGCGTAACAGGTTACAGTTCGAGCAGGGACATTGCAGTCCACACAGAAATGTATGTAGTCCGTGATGCACTCTGTGAGCCCATCAATGTCCTCCCCGTGGGGCTCACAGAGTGCAGGCCAGTCGGTTGCTTCAAAGCAGCCCTGCAGTGTCTCATAAGCCTCCTACTACCACCTCCTTGCAGTCCTTGTGGTCATAGGCTTCCTCTTCACCAGAGGCGCATAGCAGGGTTTAAGATGAACCAGGTTGTGATCAGACCTGCCCAGAGGGGAAGAGGAGAGGAGTTGTATGCATCCTTAATGTTAGCATACATCAGGTCCAGGGTCCTCTCCTCTCTGGTAGGACAGCTCACGTATTGTTTGAAAGTCAGCAGAACTCTATCCATGGTGACGTGGTTAAAGTCTCCCGACATGATGAGGGCACTGGGGTGTTGAGTCTGAAGTTTGGAGATGGTGGCGTGTATGGTGCTGCAGGCAGATGTTGGGTTTGCAGAGGGAGGAATGTACAGGACAACGATGATGACGGGATGCGGGATCTCTCTAGGCAGATGGTATGGACTGAGTCCAACGACCAGCAGTTCAACATCCGGGCTACAGAGCTGTTCTTTGATTGTGATGTGACCAGGATTACACCATCTGCTATTCACTAGAACGGCAAGCCCCCCTCCTTTCCGCTTACCGCTCTCGTTACAATCCCGGCAAGCCCGGATGGTGTAGAAGCCATCCACGGAGACTTTCTGGTCCGCATGCGCACAATGAATTATTTAATTGTTAAATTAATTATGAAATGAATTATCTTCTGTAAACTCAACTGCACACATCTGCGTGTGTTTTATCTCAACAACCAGCTCAAACCAGTTTTCTTAGCTGTATAACATGTGCTAGCGCAATTTTTCCACAGAAATACACAATAAAATACATTTTCAACCTCAACACAAATGTTTATCTGTCTCCGATTGGCTTTTAAACCGTATCACAGAAGCATAACTATACACAGTGGAGACATATTCAATAAAATAATAATAAAATATTTACTCACCAGAGTGTCATGGCCAAGAAAGCTGGTCATGCTTAGTTGTCTTGTGTATATGTTTTCTCATGTTTTATTTTGTAATTTCTTCTCTCCTCTCGTTTCAGGTAACTTGCCACTTCCCCTTGTGTCTTTCCATCCAGCCTGATTGTCTTGCTCATCCTGATTGTTTCCACCTGTTCCCCATTACTGTGTCTATATCTGGTCTGCATCTCCCTTTGTCTGTGCCAGTTCGTCTTGTCTTGCTCAGGAGGAATTCAAGGCTGCCATGACCACCCATGTGAACCTTCTGTCAGCCAAGGTACAGGAAATCCTCTCTCTCCTCACAAATAATCCCTCCTCCCCTGCCACAGAGGCCACACCGCCTCCAGTGGCTGCTGGAGTATTGCCAGTCCTGGTTTCTCCTGCCACAGCCCTTCCCCTGTCTGCACCAGAGAAGTTTTCCCGTGAGTCGGGAAAATGCTGTCATTCATTGTTGACTGAAATGTTTTATGAACTCCAGCCATCAGCCTTTCCCACAGAACGGTCCAAGGTGGCGTTCATGGTTTCCCATCTCACTGGGAAAGCGAAGGCATGGGCTACGACTGAGTGGTCTTGTGATTCTTCAATCTGCGGCTTCCTCGATGAATTCATAGAAGGCTCTGAGGGGGGCATTTGGTCCGACCGAGAGAAAGTTTGCGCACTGAGTAACATCAAACAAGGTACGGATTCAGTGTGTGATTATGCCTTCCGCTTTAGGACCCTAGACACTGACAGCGGATGGAATTCCACAGCTCTCTCAGTTGTCTTTCTTAAAGGACTCTGACCAGATTCAGGATTTGTTGGTGCCTCTTGATCTCCCACCCTCCATTGACTCTATAATAACTCTAGCTATAAGAACTGACAACCGTTTACAGGAGCGTAAACAAGACTGCAACTAAGCAACCTCTTCAGCCGATCGCCGTCGGTCCCATGCTGCACCTTCTACGGCCACTTGGCAGAGTTCATCACACTTTCCTCCACCTGCTCCTCGGCAGAATGCACCTTCTGAGAAGGAGGAACCCATGCAGCTGGGACAAGCCAAACTGTCCACAGAGGAGCGGCGGCATCGCTTGCAGGAAGGACGGTGCCAGCGCTCTTGACGGGAGCTTGATATTCAAGGTGACTCACAAGACTGAACCCCTCGAAATCATTGTAGGTGACCACCATGAACTCATGCATTTTCACTTGTTTCATTCTACCCAGCAGTCTCTTATACTGGGTTTCCCGTGGTTAAAGGAGCACAACCCACACATTGACTGGAGTACTGGGAAAGTCTGAACTGAGCTGAGGGTTGTACTAAGAAGTGTTTGAAATCATGTCACGATTTGAATATGAAACCCATATTTAACACTGTCGTTGTTCATCCTGACACAGATTCTGAGCCACCTGACCTGACATCAGTTCCGAGATGTTACCATGATCTAGGAGAAGTTTTCAGCAAAAGTAAGGCTACTTCTGTCCCCCTTCACAGACCTTATGATTGCCCCATTGATTTGATCTCTGGGGCTCCCATTCCTAGAGGGAGACTGTATTCTATCTCGGGCCCTGAAAAGGAGGCCATGACAGAATATATTGAGTCCTCATTAAAGGCTGGTCTTATTTGCCCCTCTTCATCTCCAGCAGGGGCAGGGTTCTTTTTTGCGGGGAAAAAAGATGGGTCTCTCAGACCTTGCATTGACTATGGGTCACTTCATGACATCACTATTAAAAATTGGTATCTTCTGCCACTCATGTCATCCGCTTTTGATCTGCTCCAACAAGCAAAGATTGTTACCAAATTGGACTTGAGAAATGCTTATCACCTGGTTCATATCCGAAAGGGGGATGAACGGAAAATCTTGATTTATTCCCCAGACACGGACTCTCATGTTGGCCATGTACATCAGGTCCTCCAACGGTTGCTGAGGAATCAGTTGTATGTTAAAGCTGAAAAGAGTGAGTTTCATGCGACACCGTATCTTTTCTTGGCTTCATCATAGCCCCTGGAAAGATGCAAATGGATCCGGCTAAAGTTAGCGCTGTGGCTCAGTGGCCTACACCTGATAGCCGCAAAAAGGTTCAGCAATACTTGGGATTTGCTAAATTTTACAGGCGGTTTATCAGAAACTTCAGTGCCAAAGCTGCACCTCTCCATGCCCTCACATCTCCACAGACTCCGTTCCAGTGGTCCCTGCAAGCTGAGGAGGCTTTCCAGCAGCTTAAGACATGCTTCTCCTCTGCCCCCATTCTCACAGTTCCTGATCCCAGCCGACAGTTCGTGGTGGAGGTGGACGCCTCCAGTGATGGGGCAGGAGCTGTCCTTTCCCAACGTTCCGAAAAGGACAACAAGCTTCACCCCTGCGCCTTCCTCTCCCGGAAGCTATTGCCGGCTGGAACTATGATGTTGAGAATCGTGAGCTGCTGGCTGTCAAAATGGCCCTGGAGGAGTGGAGACATTGGCTAGAGGGGGCGCAGGATCCCTTTGTTGTATGGACAGACCACAAAAATTTAGAATACATTTGCAAAGCCAAAAGACTGAACTCCCACCAAGCCAGATGGGACATTGTTTTTTTAATCGTTTTAACTTTGTGCTGTCTTATAGGCTGGGGTCCCAGAACATGAAGCCAGACGCCTTGTCACGTCTGTTTAGCCTACTGCCAAGGAACCTGAGTCCATCCTACCACTGAACCGTGTGGTGGGAGCGATGACTTGGCAAATAGAATCTGAGGTGAAGCATGCTAATGGTGAGAACCCAACACCTAGTGGTTGTCCAGTGAATCGCTTCTTTGTCCCTGTTACTGTGCATCCGCAGGTGATCCATTGGGCTCACACCTCGCTACTCACCTGCCATCTTGTGGTCAAAAGGACCATGCATGCCATTTCCCAGAGGTATGTGGAGGCATGCCCCACCTGTGCCCGCAACAAGACCTCTTCCGGAGCGCGGATGGGTTTGCTGCAGCCACTCCCCATTCCTACTCGTCCTTGGACTGAGATATCCCTGGACTTCATCACGGGGCTCCCGGTCTCCGAAGGTAACACCACTGTGCTCACAGTGGTGGATAGATTTTCCAAGATGACTCATTTCATTCCTTTGTCCAAGTTGCCCTCTGCCAAAGAAACAGCAGAAGTTATGATGACTCATGTATTTCGTGTCCATGGATTTCCTAAGGATATCGTGTCAGACCGGGGGCCCAAGTTCATCTCCAGATTCTGGAAGGAGTTCTGCCAACTCATTGGAGCCACTGTCAGCCTCACCTCTGGGTACCACCCAGAATCTAATGGCCAGACAGAATGTCTCAACCAAGAGCTGGAAACAGGCCTTCGATATCTGGTGTCACAGAGCCCAGCTTCTAGGAGTAAGAACCTGGTGTGGGTGGAATACGCCCACAACACTCTTCCCACCTCAGCCACCGGCATGTCGCCATTCCAGTGCGTCTTCGCTTACCAGCCTCCTATTTTTTCAGAGGCAGAAAAGGAGATCACGGTCCCGTGAGCTCACGCCATGGTCCGGTGTTGCCAACGCATCTGGGCAGCCGCCCGCAAGGTCCTTCTAAGCAGCGTGGATCGCATGAAGAGGACTGCCGATCGGAGGCGTCGACCTGCCCCAATGTACCAACCTGGCCAGAAAGTCTGACTCTCTACACGGGACCTCCCTCTCTACGTTGCCACCAGGAAATTGGCTCCACGGTTTGTGGGTCCATTTCCGGTATCAAAAGTCATCTGCCCCTCCTCTGTTTGTCTGCAACTGCCTTGGTCCCTGAGAGTCCACCCAACCTTCCGCGTCAGCTGGGTCAAACTGGTTAAGGAGAGCCCCATAGTTCCCGCAGCCAAACCCCCTGCACCCCCCGGATGGTCGACCGTGGCCCAGTCTACTCCGTTAAAGCTAGGGTCTATGATTCTGGAGAGCTAGCAAGAGAGCTAGCAAGATTTGGAAGTAGCACCTCCTCGAAGTTCCACCCCCACCCTCCTCATCTCGTCAGTGCTCTGTCCAAAGCCACGCCCCCACAAACTTGAACGCGCATCTGGCAGTGGGACTCAGCAGGGACAAGGAGAGCTGACTTAGCCGACTCAGCCATTTCAGCATCAGACTACCTCATGTCTCATTCATCTGTAAGTAAGCTATTTTATTATTCTGAAAAAAAAAACAAGTACAATAGTATGTCTCTGCCAATGCCAAGGCTGCAGATTAAGCTTTTAAACTAGCATGTTATGTTTAGATGTTTTGTGTTTGATGAACTCTCCAATGTATATCACTATGGATAAAAGCGTCTGCTAAATTACATTGTAACATTGTAATGTGTTTTTCCCCCTGACAAACGTGAATTTTGTGTTCTAATATATCTTTGTTATTATGCTTGTTAGAGCTTCCACGACGAGAGCATTGGCTCTGATCCTAGCTACAGTCCGGAGCCGAGCACGTATTCAGGTCTAAGGGGACAGGCCCG